>LPNX010375278.1:125599-301623 GCA_001517045.1 Pseudotsuga menziesii
TTTTAAAAATCTCTTCATGAAGATGTCTGCAATATGCTCATCAGTCAGGCAGTATTGCAGAATGATGGTCCTGTCATGCACTAGCTCCCTAATATAATGCATGTGGATCTCTACATGCTTGGTCCTTTTCCTGGTAACTGGATATTTGGATTTATTAATGTTAGAATATAATTCCTTAGGGTTATATAATGTAAATAAATAAATAAATAAATAGTAGGAAGCCAAACAGGCTAAGCGAAAGGTGAAACCCAACCGCCATGTGATTTGTATAAATATAGGCATTTGCATTGGAATAATAATCAATCGGGAGTTATTACCAACAAGTGGTATCAGAGCGCTACCATAACTCCTGCCTGTTGCTAGTCTGCCCATTCCTGGAATTCTACTTGCTAGTCCATTGCCAAACTGCTCCATCAGTCTGCCAGTCGAGTCGCATGCAGTGTATGCGTTACTCCTCCATTTGCCTGCGTTTATTCTCTGCTAAAAAGTTTGAATTAGCTATACCTGACCCTAATTCTCTCTGATTAATTTGCCTCCCAACGTACAAAGCTTGGTGCCCACAATATTGCCTCAAGTGTTAAGTAAGCAATGGCCGGAACCCTAATTTGTGCTTAAATAAGCATTCTATGAACAGTTAACCCTCAAGAAAAACACTGTGCTCAGATGGCAATTGGGTACATCTGTATCTCATAGCAATCTCTACAGTTGTTCAAAATTCAAAAATCATTCATGCTTGCGTACAAATACCCAACTAGTACTGTCATCGATCCACAAATTAATTAGCACTGAGGCTCACGGACGAAAAAAAAAGGCCTTTGTTTCTGGTTTAATACCATAACCTAATTTGGATTTCCTGGTTCTGCATCGATCTCCGTGACTAACGCCTCTGATAAAACTTGATCTTGGGTGACTCATTTTGAGAATGCAGAGCATATCGATGGTTTGATTAAGATGCTGCGATTTCTGAAGACTGTCCATGACCACGTGACATGCTATAAGTTACTTGTGAAGCTGCGACCTACGAATTCCTTGTGAAGGCTGAGTGATATATGTCAAATACTGATATATGCGTTGATTTATTGGGTTGAAGAGCCTACGTTGGAGATATAATGCTTGCTGGAGATATTATTGCTTGGAGACTGCGTTGTGAAGGATTATAGCGTGTTCAGGCTCTGTGGTTTTCAATAAGTATTTTCATGGCGTATATGAATTTGGAGCTGGTATCAATAGCTACCCAGCTGTGAATCTTATCGGACCTCCAAGTGATTGTGTGTTGTTTGTGAATGAGCTTTGGTATGTTGAAGACTGTGTGTATTTGAGACTGCATTGAAAGTCTATGGAAACCCTAATTTTCAGCTTGTAGTGTGTGAGCATCCTCCAGTTTGTAAAAATTGTGTGGAGGCTTGAATTCATACTTGGGAATTTTACACATCGTTCCTTCCCATAAGTTCAGCATGAACTATGGGGAAGCGTTGAAGCAATTGTGCAAGATGGTCAGAAAGTTGGCGAGGGCCGTTATAAACCCTACTAGGCGACTCAATGCGTCATTTCTTTTATCTGTGAACTGAAGTTGCTTTTATGTGATTGGGAGCGTTGTAAGCAAGTGATTGGTGTAAATACAAAATTGTCAACAATTGGCAAATTATAATTCCATTCAAATATACTATTGAAGGGATGATTGTTTCTTTTTGACATTTGTACATGCCATTCCTATTGTTTGGAATCTGAGTCCATTAAGCTGAGCTGTGCGTGAAGAGACTATGTTCACAGCGAGAGAGCCTGCGTGAAGAGACTGACTTTGTTGATGGTGTTTTCAAGGAGAGCGTGGAGTGCAACTCCCCTCTTATCTTCATGAAAACCAGCATTGAATACCTATCAGTGCTGACTGATATATAAAGCTTGCTGCCTGCTGCGTGTGCTATGGTGTGGCTGGAGCCTGCGTGGAGATGTATGAGCCTGTTGAGTTTTTTTTTGTGAAGAAATAAATACCTATACCTAATATGAGTTCTGCTATACCTAATATGTAACCACGCTCTCTTGACTTTGAGAGAAATGAGAGAACTCTTTTGATGCTGCGATTTTCTGAAGAGATCATCGTGGTTGAATGATATTGTGGTTGAATGATATTATATTGTGACTGATATATAATGCTTGCTGCAACTGCAATGTGAAGATTGGTTTATGCTGAAGAATAATAGTTCCGTGGAGTACTAATTCAAGGAGAATGAACATGCTGCGTGTTTAGTGCATTTTGGAGACTGAACCTGTGGAGCTACCTACAAAATCAAGAGAGCCTGTGTAAATTCTGAGACTGATATATTGCATAGTGACTGATATATTTTGTATATTGAAGAAGCTTGTGTATGCTCACCTGAAGCTTGCATTGTATTCACCTTGGCAGAGACTGTAGACCTGCAAGGTTATTATTTTTTCTATTTCTCTTTGTCATATCTTACACTAATAGTTGTAAAGATGCACTCTTTGGCATCTAGTATTGGTGCTGCCCTAGCTGGAAAACACCAATCCAAAGACCCTTCCAAGGGAGACTACAGCAAGAGAGGATGAGGAAGAAGAAATTTCAGAGGTAGAGGGGGCAGAATCAACTCCAGAAAAAGATCAAAGTGCAAGCGTTGTGGAAAGACTGGGCACACATCAGATCAGTGTTGGGATTCATGGGACTCCATCAAAGACAAGCACAACCAGAAGAAAGATGACCAAGATGCTAGTAAATCTTCTGATTATTGTATTGTTGCACATTGTAATCTTGGATTTAATGAAATGACTTCTCTTTCATCTTATAAAGATTGTTGGCTGCTTGATACTAGTGCAACATCGCACATGACATTTAGAAAAGACTATTTTGAAGAACTGAATGAAACAATAGATGGCATAGTTTACTTTGCAGATAAGTCAAGTATTAAACCAAAGGGAATGGGCACCATTCGACTGAAGATGCCTGGATTCCCTGATTTCTTGTTGAAGAACGTTCTCTATCTTCCAGAGTTGCAGAGAAGCCTACTGTCCTTGGTGGAGATTCAACAGCAAGGCCATTCCATCCACATGTTTGATGGAATCGTTGAAATAAGAAAGTCCTCTGACAACCAAGTCATCATGACTGGATACAAAGATGGAAAGCTGTTGAAGCTCAAGGGTTCATCTGCAAGATTTCAGAACTATGCCTATCTCTCTCAGCATGGAGAAGGTAATATGTCATCTAGATCATTGTGGCATGCAAGATTTGGTCATCTAAATTATAATAGTCTTTGTTTGTTGAGAAAGAATGGTGTATTTGGCTTGCCCACCATTCCTAAAGAGAAGAATAAATGTGATGCATGTATTTTAGGGAAACATAGTAAGCTGCCATTCCATGAATCTAATTTCAGAGCAAGTAGGAAATTAGAGTTAGTACATTCTGATTTGTGTGGCCCAATGCCAACTCCTTCAGCAAATGGGAACAAGTATTTTATGACATTTGTTGATGACTACTCAAGAATGTGTTGGACATACTGTTTAAAGACAAAATCAGAAGCATTTCAAGCATTCAAATACTTTCATGCATTGATTGAAAAACAAGCACAATAAAAAATTGGTACACTTCATACTGATAATGGAAAAGAATACACTTCAAATGATTTTGAAGCCTATCTTCGTCAACATGGAATTGCACATCAGACTACCATTCCCTACAATCCTCAACAAAACAGTGTAGCAGAGAGAATGAATAGAACCATAATGAATATGGTTCGCTCAATGATGTTTTTCAAGAATGTAAAACTAATGTTTTGGGGTGATGCAGTAAAATGTGCAGCATATTTGAGAAATAGAAGTCCATCAAATGCACTTGATAACAAGACTCCACATGAAATGTGGTTTGTCCATCTCCCTTCAGTTAGGCATCTCAGAGTTTTTGGTTCCACCTGTTATGCCTTGATTCCGAAGGAGCAAAGAAATAAGCTTGGTGCTCGAAGCAGAAAGTGCATTTTCCTGGGGTACGAAGAATACTCCAAGGCATACCATTTGTATGATGAGGTAAACAAGAAATTTGTTATTTCCAGAGATGTCATTTTTCTTGAAACTGATAAAAATGACCAGTCCATTGAGAGATAGCTTGATCATCTGGAAAATTATCCTCATCCAAAGAACTATTATGAAAATGAATATGAAATTCCAAATCTTGAAGGGGGGATTCCTATTCTGGATCAACCTTTGGAATTTCCATATGAAGCACCAACTCCCCTGCATGAAGAAGTTCCTGCTACTTCACTTGAACAAGAGGTTCAACTGGATGATGTGATTGAGAGAATTGAAAGACTCTCAATCAATGATGAAGCTCCACCAGTTGATCAACCAGGACCATCATGGAAGATTCCTAAATGGGCCACAAAGACACTTAAAAGTGTCCATCCAGATGAAGTTGGAAAGATGGGAACGAGAAGTTCGAAAAGACATGAAGATGGAGGAGGAGCTGATAATTCAGGTGATGACATGGATGTATCATTTGATTGTGAATTTAATTTATCTTCTAACTTTGAAACAACTTCCTTTGAAGAAGCTTCTACTCGAGTTGAGTGGAAAGAAGCTATGCAAAATGAGTATGATGCACTCATAAAGAATGGAACTTGGAAGCTGGTTGACCCTCCAGTTGGAACCAAACCAATTGGCTGCAAGTGGGTGTACAAGAACAAATACATATCAGATGGCTCACTTGACAATCACAAAGCGAGGCTTGTAGCAAAAGTCTATGCACAGAAAGAAGGAATTGACTATGAAGAAACATTTTCTCCTACAGCAAAATGGGCTACCATCCGAACCTTACTCTCTTTAGTTGCTCAGAAAGAGTGGAAAGTTCATCAAATGGATGTGAAGACTGCTTTCTTGAATGGAGACTTGAAAGAGAATGTCTTCATGTCTCAGCCAGAAGGCTTTGTTGTGAAAGGAAAAGAACAAAAGGTATGCAAGCTTGTCAAATCCTTGTATGGCCTAAAACAAGCACCTCGCGCATGGTATGAAAATTTAACTGAGAATATTTTGAAGTTAAATTTCAAACATTTTGATCTTGATGATGCAACATTGTTTATAAAGAAAGTTGGAAGATCTGTTGTGTATCTTGTGGTGTATGTAGATGATATTTTGATGACAGGGAACAATGAGAGCTATATAGCATCTATAAAGAAAGATTTGAAAAAGATTTTTGAAATGACAGATATGGGACATCTCCACTATTACTTAGGAATTGAAGTCACTCAACATCCTAAGTATATTTTCCTATCTCAGAAAAAATATGTTGGAGAACTACTAAACAAATTTTGCACGACAGAATGCAACCCTATATCTACTCCAATGGAACAGAAAATGAAGCTCACATCAAGCGAAGGAAAAGAATTTGAGGATACGACCAAGTATCGACAACTGGTAGGAAGTATTACCTACCTTACAACAACTAGACCAGATATTTCTTATGTTGTTGGCATACTTTCAAGGTTCATGCATAAACCTTGTGAAGGACACTGGTTAGCTACAAAAAGAGTTCTAAGATACTTGAATGGGACTCAAGACGTTGGACTCAAGTACTCTAAAGTGGATGACTTCAAACTTATTGGGTACTCAGACTCAGATTTTGATGGTGATAAGGAGACAGGAGTATCAACTTCTGGATACATTATGAGTCTTGGATCAGCAGATGTCTCATGGAGATCATGCAAACAATCAGTTCCGGCAAATTCAACAACAGAAGCAGAATATGTGGCTGCAGCTGAAGCAACGAAAGAAATAGTATGGATCAGGAAGATACTTGAAGATTTGCAAGAAAAACAAGAGAACTCCACTCCATTACTCATCGACAATACTTCTGCAATCAAGCTGGCTAAGAATCCTAGATTCCATGATCGAACCAAACACATCAAAACAAGGTATCAATTGATTCAACATCATGTAGAAGCCAAGATAGTCCATCTTCGACATTGTTCCACAAATGATCAAGTTGCAGACATCTTCACCAAAGCATTTGGACGAGAAAAGTTTGAAAGGTTCAGAAACATCCTCGGACTTACGAACACCCCTTCGGATTAAGAGGGGGATTGTTAGAATATAATCCGTTAGGGTTATATAATGTAAATAAATAAATAAATAAATAGTAGGAATCCAAACAGGATGAGCGGAAGGTGAAACCCAACCGCCATGTGATTTGTATAAATATAGGCATTTGCATTGGAATAATAATCAATCGGGAGTTATTACCAACAATTAATAACACTTTGATTGTCACAAAAGAGGACAATAGACAAATTACTACCAAGATCAAACTATGAAATAATTCCTTGCAACCAAGCTGCTTGGATGCAAGCATTCACCGCTCCTCGATACTCGGCCTATGTTGAAGATAATGATATGGCCACCTACTTTTTGCTATACCAGGAAAATGGGGCCACCACCAAACATGAATACATATATGGAAGTATAATTTTGATCAATAGAATCAGCCACCCAATCGGAATCTGTGTATCCAATCAGCTCTAGCTCAGAGTCTGCAGCATTGTGAATGTCATAGGTACTGGTTCCTGAATATACGGGAGGATCCTCTTGGATGCATTCCAATGAATATCATGAGGCTTATGCATGTATATTGATATAGCATTCATGACATAACAGATATCAGGCCGAGAATGTGTCAAGTACAATAAGCTACCAATCAACTGTCGATAGATAGTGCAGTCCATGGGAGGTGTGCTTTTTCCTTCTTCAAGGTTGATCCCTGAAAGGAAAGGGAATGGTGTATTCCTACATTCATCCATTTTAAACTTTAATAACAGGTATTCTATTTATTTGGACTGGTCCCATCATAATTTTGCTCAATTTCGAGCCCAAATCACTCATTTCAAAGGCATTATGGAGAGCAGTTTTGATGGCTGAAATAGAAGCAATTGTGCTCCCTGTGATTAGTAAGTCATCAACATATAAAACAATAATAATAAAATTACCATCATACTGATGTATATACACATTTGGATCTGATATACACCTTTCAAATTTTTGCGAGAGAAGGAAGGCATCCATCTTGGAATACCACTCTCTTGGGGGGGGTCTGTTTTAACCCGTATAGTGACTTCTTTAGCTTGCAAAACAAATATGGATCAGAGATGTAGCCCTCAATATTATTCATGTATATATCCTCATTAACATATCCATGCATAAATGCTTATTTAACATCCATATGATGCACTTCCTAGTGCTTAGATGCTGAAATTGCCAAAACTAGGCGGATGGAGTCCATTTTTGCAACCAGTGCAAAAGTCTCATGGTAGTATACACCTTAGACCTGAGAGAAACATTTTTCCACCATAATTGCCTTATATTTATAGGTTCTTCCATCAACAGAAACCTTGGTCCAAAACACCCACTTGCATTGAACCAATTTCCTTCCCGGAGGAAGAGAAACTAGCTCCCAAGTAGTGTTTTTCTGAAGTGAATTCATCTCTTCATCCATGGAAAATTTCCATCTTGGATCATTCTGAGCATGGTAGTAGGATTTTGGGTCTCTAATAATCATCAAATAACAAGTTTCAGACATAAAATTATCAGGACAAGAGAGCGCAATACCTTATCTTTGGAAATCATACCGGGTTCTCCTTGGATCATCCGAATTTCCAATGTTATCTCCTGCGGAGGAGAGCGTCTGTCAGGCCCATGTGGGAAGATGATTTTGTACTTCAGGTTTTGATTCAGCATTTGTTGTTTTCTGTACACTGATATCATAAATTAGATATTCAGTAGAATAGGAAGGAAATTTAGCAGTTTTCTCCTTCACTAGTTCCACCTCCTGAAGAGGCTCATTGAACTTGACACTTCTCTCGATGATGATCTGTTTTGTTTCGATATCCAGTAGCTTGAAAAATTTTGATTCATCAGGATACCTAATAAACAAACATTCTATTCTTTGCGGTTGCAAATCCCTCCTTTTATCAAGTGGAATTCGGGCCCATGCAGTGGACCCAAACACCCCCAGGTTCGACACATCCGGCTTGTGTCCGATGTATTCTTCAAAAGAGGTATTCCATTTAACAGATGAGTGTGGAACTCTATTATAAATGTATTCTATATAATTCATGGCTTCAGCCCACAAATTTTTAGCCAACTTCTTTTGATTCCAACATACAGGTGGTCATCTCCTTGAGAGACCGATTCTTCCTTTCTGCTACACCGTTCTGCTGAGGAGTGTAGGGAATTGAATGTTGGACCTGAATACCACTTTGGTAGAATATTCATAGTAACTCATTACTGACATACTCCCCACCATTATCATATCTCAATATCTTGATCTTAATCCTAGAGGCATTCTCGATCAAGGCCTTCAGTTTAGAGAATTGTTTACATACTTCAGACTTATTTTTGAGAAAGAAGACCCATGTGTACGTTGAAAAATCATCAATAAAATTCAGAAGATACCTTGATCCATTCATGGATATGACAAGCATCAGACTTCTAATATCAGAATGTATCAGCCCCAAGATGCATGTAGCTCGGTTTTCCTTCCCCCGATCGAACTTGTGCTCAGGGTCTTTTCCAACCACACAGCCCTTGCAAATTCTAGTGGTTGCCTTGATGACCGGAAGGCCTTCAACCATGGAGTTTCTCTGTAATTGCTAAAAATATTTGAAATTGAGATGGCCAAACCTCTCATGCCACAGCCTACAAACTTCATTTCCATGAGTTAGCAGAGCGGTGGGCTTTGCATCCACCACAAAGTGGAAAAACTCATAAGCTTTTGCATGATGGTTTGCAAGGCCTTTAGTAACAAGTTTCCTGGATGCAAGTTCTGTTATCTCAATATCATTTAGGTAGAAATATACTCTCTTAGGCACTCCTATATGTTTCATCTGATAGACACTAAGGATATTTGATTCCAGAGACGGTACATACAAAACATTTGAAAAATAGCCATTCTCAAGATCAACTGTACCTTGTCCTTCTGAAATGATGGTGGAGTCGTCTCCCATGTGGATGGGGATGGATTTTTTGGTATCCAAGGATGAAAAGGAGTCTCTTTTAGCCATCATGTGGTTTGAAGCTCCAGAATCAATCAAGAGTGCTTTGGACTTCGAAGTGCTTG
This sequence comes from Pseudotsuga menziesii, assembly GCA_001517045.1. NCBI lineage: Eukaryota > Viridiplantae > Streptophyta > Pinopsida > Pinales > Pinaceae > Pseudotsuga > Pseudotsuga menziesii. The sequence continues at coordinate 134,706 of LPNX010375278.1, forward strand.
CCATGAGGGCATGGCCTCTTTCATGTTGTGGTTCTCGATCTTGCTGATCTCTCCTCTAAAATATTTTTGAAAGATTGATGTGATTTCTCTCAAGGAGAGAGGTAGCTTCATCAAGCTTATTCTTCATGCAGACATGTTCAGTTTGGAATCCCTTCCCGCAGTATGAACACTTTACTAGTTCCTTTCCATGATGCCCTTTTCCTTTGTTCTTCTTCTAGCCGGAAGACTCATCATGCTGCTGGTTTTCAACTTTAGGCTTAGGATCTTCGAATTTAGTTTTTGGGTTCTTCTGATGTTTTCCTTTAACCTTCAGATCTTTGGGCCCCCAGACATGGAGGGCTTGATCATGGGAGGATCTGATGATCCCCATTTGGATAAGCTTATCATGTTCACTTGTTAGGGACTCAATGAAGGAATTGAGTGTAGGAATCTTCCATCCAGGGGTTGTGAGCTTCCTCACATGGAATGTAGAGACAAAAACTAAATAATCAGCTCCAAGTTTGGATAGTATGGCGAGGATGAGCTGATCATCCTCCTTATCCACTTTGCATTGCTTCAATAGTAAGACAATGTGCTTGAACTTTGTGAAAAATCCATTCAAGGTCTTGAAATTGGAAGGTTGGAGAGACATCAATTCATTTTTCAGATGGTAAAATCTCAAATCATCCTGCTTTACATACATGGTTTCCAATTTGTCCCAAATTTCCTTTGGAGTCTTCAATCCCAAAAGATGGAAAAGAAGACCCTGGGAAACAGAGAGGCACAAGAATCTAAATGCTTCATCCTTCTTGTTAAAGAATCTAGCTTTGTCTATCACAGAAGAAAGCTCTTCTTCAGTGTCCATACTGACCCTATAGAGTCCCCTGGCATGTATCTAGATCTCCATATCTCCTTTCCATGAGTGGAAATTGAACGGATTCAAAAGATCTATGGAAGAAGCCACCTGAATCTGTTGGAGCGAATGCTTTCACCTGTCAAAAACCTGAAAATCACAACAAAAAGGGCAATGTAAGGTCAGACATCCTGCACATTTTAGGATTTCATCACACCCAACATAGTCAATCAATCAAGCTTGATCAACAAGTTCTTTAGTTGACGTATTAAGTGGTAAGCCTTGGCTTCTGGTGCAATGTTGGATTTTTGAGCTATTGCTCAATTTTCATGCAAGATCTATCAAAAACCTTGTTTTTGAGAGATTTGAGCTTCATCCCGCCATGATCTCTAATACAATATTAATATGTCACAATAATCTAGGGAATAAAACACAGTCTCCTCAGAGATTAATGACAATAAGACATGAAAATGGTGTAATTGTGCTACAAAATGAGTAGCTACTCTATATATTCACACAAATAATGAGTAATACAATACAATGATCATGCTGCAAGCATGAATGACAAAGCAATTTGAATTCCCAAGGAGGTCATTCGAAATGAATGAGTCTATCTTAACTGAATGTAAGCCACTGTCAACACTCAAGTTAACCACTGATCAAAGCCCTAATTGACTCAACTGAGCCATAACTAAAGTCAAAGTGCAATAAATGACTGATTCTAACTGAAAGTAGCTTAGACACATGTTACTGCAAGCTTACCAACAAGTGGTAGTGCATCAATGACTCCAATGAACCCTGATGAGGTTAACTGAAGTGTAACTAACCATCAGAAGTGGTTGGAGGTGCCCTTGTTGACTTCAATTCATTAAATAATCAATTTAATCAAGGAAGGCACCTTCACTGCTCTGTTTAACTGATTGTAACCATAATTTAGCAATATGGGGCATTAATGACACTCAGATCACCCCAAGAGTGCTCTAGTTATCCTCCCTGAATGTACGAGAAGGCTAAGTTAGCCTCCTTGACTGAAGGTAGGCATGATTGTGATCTAGCTGATGTCATCTAGTGCTCCTCTGATGTCAATTAAGTCAACAATACTTAGGATAGTGGTTTAACTAGGCCAAATTGACCAAAAGGAGTATGTATGGTGGTAAATGTCTCCAATAAGCATAGATGTAACCTTTAATGAAGACACAGCTTTCAAAAAGTTGAAGAAAGATAAAGAAGATGAAGAGGAACATGAAACTCCAAAAATTGCAGAGAATCCTAAACCAGTTAGGAATTAAGAAGAAAATCAAATACCTGAGGATCATGATATGCTAAACCTCAGTTTCCAGAATAATTTCCCAATGAAATGATTTCTCGAAAGATAAAGGCTGCATGGGCTCCTGATGTAATTGAAGAAGAAAAAAGACTTGGTGTCCTAGAAGTAACCACTAGAGAAAGAAAGAATCCAAATTCATATCCCAGTTACATGGCTTTGATAAGTGATCTAGTTGATAAAGAACAAACTTGTTTTGAAGAAGAAAAAAAGCAGAAGCAATGGGTTGATGCAATGTCTGAGGAATACCATCCCATAATAAAGAATAATTGTGTGGGAAATGTTGGCATGATTCACCAACAAATCCTCATCAATAGGGGTTCCCACTCTATCGACGCCCAATCAGTGTGATATCCCTGATCACCGGCCCAGACAGGTTTGACCCTGCCCGACAATACCCACAGAGTAGATGAAGTCTCACCCGAGATGTCAAGGGAGAGCTGTCGGAACTAAGTTTTAGGCAATGGAAAGGGAGGGTATGTTCTCAATGATTGGACTTCATACACGATAGATAATCCAAAGATAGTTTTATCAGAATCGCATCATGCATCATATATCTATTTGCATAACTAGTAAATCACTGACAGATTTCATTACTTCATTCATCATAGCAGTAACATTCATTCATAAAATAGGTACAATAAACATCCATCATAGTCATTATAGATCATGAAAACAGAAAAGAAATAAGAACGAAGATCATTTCAGAGAAACATCTGTCATGTCATATTACTTCTGCACAACAGACCCAATTTATACAATACTTATCCATAGCAGGAGAATGATCACCACCCAAGATTCACTAACTAATCAACATAGACAGATCCAAAACTGCTTAAAGACAAAATGAAGCTACAAGGGCACACCTTAGATCACAAAATGGATGGATCACTTGATCTTTTTCATCAATGATTCCCCCTTTACAATTGCAATTCTAACTCTATATATAGGCTTGCGCTGTTACATCCAAGGTCCACTTCTAACTAAATTTTAACAAACTAATGACCTATATCCACAAAATGTGGTCAATCGATACAAAATTGCATAAAGAATTCCAAAAATGGTTATTCTTATGCCTATCGCACTATTTTGGACCTTCGTGGTGGTGTGTGAGCTTGCGTAACCTTCGCGGTGTTGCGCAACTCACTAATCCAATATCCCTACCAATAGACCCCCAACACAGTATTCTGGCTTGTCCTCGAGCCACGTCAGGTCGAAAGGGTGTACTCCATCATCTTAGTCTTGAATTCCTTGAACTGCTACAAGATTTTATGGACCTGGAGCTGAACTCGTTCAACTGTGTCCCGGTAATTGAGCAGGTCCTTATTCAGTGGGTGGTCCTCCCCGACCGTGCCATCCACCATCTTCCTCCCTTCTTGTACTTCCTACAGTGCAATGACTGCTTTCACTACCAAATACCCGCCAATGTCCTAGAATTCATCGAGCTGGGTGCTGATCTTGCACTGACATTCTTGGGCTCGGGTGGCTCACTACTGCAGTTCCTTCAATTCTTCTGAGCATGTAATCTAAACCATAAGAGGCATTGTTCGCAGCGACATCTTCAGTGTCATCAATTGAGTGTTGGATTGCTGCGCTTTCTTGGCCAACTGTTCCAGTTGGTCATCCTAGACAACACTTTGCTAGAACTGTATCATTTCATTAGCAATCATCTTCGCCATTTGATGCATACCTTCAAGTTGGGAAACTAAATCCTCAATCATAGTCTTCCACTCGGCAATCTATTCAGGTGGTGTGTCGGGGTAAACAAGAGAATTTAGTAGATCGTTTGTTAACTGGAGCTGGGAAATCACCTCCCCAAGGCGCTTGGATTTGGTGACAGTAGTGAGTTCCCTCATGCTTTCATAGATGTGTTGATAGGCCTCGTCGAGAACATTATCGACCTCACTGCAACTAGTGCAGAGATACTCTTTCTCAACAATGAGGCGGTCTTGCACCTTCTTTAACTGAGTGATTTCGTTGGCGGATTTCCGCTGTAGTTCCTCCTACATTTGCTTCAAGGTAGTAATCTCCTATGCCTTTTCTTCTACAAGATTCTCTTTGATCTTCCGCATCTCATCAGCTTCCTCCTACAACTTCTTAGTGGCGGCCTGCGACTATACATACCCATCGCTAAGCTCCTTTTTCCTGTCCACCAACTCCTGGCCGACATTTTGTTTTATTGCACTAAAACTTGGGTGGGTAACTTGTTGAGATTTATAGCAATTCTCATCAACAGCTATAGTAATGAGTTTACTTCTATACTTCCTGCGTCAATTGCAGTTGGAGGAACTTACACGTTCCTAGCCCGCAGCTCAGTGCTAATCATTGGGAAATCCTACATCACAGCCTTATCTGGTGTCGCTTTTGAAACAATACCTTAAGGGTTACTACAGAAAACCCTTCTTGCCTAGACACACACATATCTTGCGCCGCAACATCAGATGCATCGGTGACAGCCTTGGTGAGCTGTTGTAGTTCGTTCTCCATCATCGAGTGGGAGTTGTTACCTGTGTCAAATTCCATGCATCTTTTAGTGCATAACTCCTCCAACATGCATTGGGATTCTGGATCAGAGTCCGTCAATGACTCGCCATCAAAGTCATGGAGATATTTCCCTTCTTGGACTGGCTCATCTGGGGCATCTTCTGGTGGCTCTATAGAGATCTCCTCTGTGCTCACAGGTTTGCGTCAGTCAGCTGGCCAATCTTGAACAACATCCTCCAACTCCACATCTACAATTTTATAGGGCATCGGTAGCCATTGTTTACTAGGATCCTGTCATGCATGGATGTAAATGGAATGAGGCCTGATAGCAAACCAAATAATCCTCTGATACATGGATGCGGCGTCATTGGATAAGAAGGGAACCTTGGTGGCCATGGCCTGTAGCGCTTCCCAATAGTCCAAAAAGTGGATTGCACAGTCCTGCTATCGACTGGGTTCTACGACCCACCATAAGTTCTGATACCGGGAACCTTTGCATACTTTTTCCATAGCGACTGACATTGGTTGGTAGTTCTTCAGCTCCATCCATGCGACTAATTCAATGAGAATTAACAACCAACTATAGGAAAACTTGTGTTCCCCATCCTAAGTGGCGACAACATCTTCTAACAATTGGTTTAGCAGAAATAGGGACCAGTTCATTTGCACCCCTTTAGCGTATTTTTGTGGAAACGCAATCACACCTGAATTTCATTGGATAGGCTGATTCTTCTTGGTGATCTTGTTGGCCAAAATATGCGCTCCAATCTGCACTAGTCTCTTGGAAATACTGTCGATGTGATAGGCCCATCCATCCCACTGCAACCCAAATCTCTCCTTCAACTACTTGGAAATATTTTTGTCATTATCCCGCCCTTTGAAATACTACGTTGGATCTTTTCCAGCCTTTGGTAACCCCATAATGTCAGCAATTAGGTCAAGCATGACCTGAATAGGTTCATTCAACCAGAGTGTTCCACCATGAAAGCATGCCAATAGTTTTTTGATGCATGTGTTTGCTTCGTTCAATCTTCCAAAATGAGGCATGTTAGTGAGCCCCAACAACCCAGACTTGTCCAAGCCTTGCGTCCATTGGTGAGGAATTGATAGAATAGGTGCACTAGGTATCATAGGAACTAACTGATACGGTTCATTCACAACATCCTTTAACATCAACAAATAATGGTCTTCGTACTTCAACTTGGCCAAGGCAGTTATGATGTCTCCCGGGCAAGTCATCCCTTCTGGTAGCGGCGGCAGCTTCGGCGGATACCTCTAATTCTTGGTGAGCTTCCTTGGATTCGCCCCTGGCTGTGTTGGAGCCACATATCCAGGGATGTCATTGATAGAGACACCCATGGGCACCATAGACTCAACAACGCCCGAGCTTGATGGTCTGGTCTCTTCCCCTTGTTTCCTAGAAGTTGTGCGCCTATATCTCTTCTGCGGCAGTGTGGAAATGGGATTTTGGGCCATCTGCTTCGCTCTAGGGATCAAAGAGGACCCAATTGGCATGATCATGACTTCTTCTTCAATCCACATAGGTCATATGGGGGATTCCTAATCACTTGAAATATCAACTGTGTTGGGAGTGCGCGGCATGCTGTACTCTACAATGCTTATAATGTAGCTGAAATTTCACTCCTTTCCTATCACACTCACTTCTACTCCTGCACTGAGCTCAACATATCACTCAAATCAACTAAATATGACCTTGTGTCCACATCCCATGCATTTTTATAACCCATCACCCGATCCGACTCATCATTTCCAAATCTCTCGTATCCATCATGCCCAAATCTAACATTAATAACCCTAATTTCATCGATGATCCCATCTTACTAATGGTCCGATCAGTCATAAATGCGCGTCGCTTCATCAAGCACCGCTAGCTATCGGTATTAACTATCTATATTTATTATTTAATTGACCACCTCATAGTCTTGTGGCTATTGCCGATGGACTCCCTCATAACACTACTGAGCGCTATCCTTTGTTGATGTAATTGTAACTTCAGAATGTATTCACTTGTATTTCTTATCTATTATAACCCAATGTTTATTCCAGGATGTACTTGTGTCATGGCATGCCCCGATGTTCCTATCGAGAGGATCTATATTGTAAACAAGTCATGTCAAGTCATTGTGGGTAACCCTCCTATTGTCTAAGGGTTAAAGTCCCCGCAGTTTCGGGGCACTAGGGTTATTAGACTCTCCTAGAGAGGTCATCCCTAGTAGGGTTTTAGTCATGTCAGGATTAGTATAAATAGAGAGATGGACTCTCTATTTATAACACATCTCACACATACTCAAGTGTAGCGCATAGTTGAGGAAGGAGAAGACACTCGGGCTAGATAGAAACAAGGTTACTACTGTCGGGAGATCACTTACTGTTTTTGGGTTTTACTTTCATGCTAATTCTATCTCTGAGGAAGTTGCTAGGTTTTCTCCATTTATGGTTTAGGAAAAACACTGTGTTCATTGTCTCTTGTGTTTGATCACTGTGCTTGTTGTTCTCTCAGTTAAAGATCCTAATGTTATGCTAAGCTTAATGTTAAAAATATAACATGGAATCAGAGCTAACCTGAGAAGAAGACACTATGCAGCTATGGGAACTAGGGATTCCTACTTTGTGGATCTCTCTCCACAGATTTTCAGCAAAATAAGGTTGGAATAAGTCTCCTCCCTAGGGCGCATATTTTTATCGAAGCAGAATCAGATTCTGAGGTTTTTCAGTTTTGACCCAACACTGCTGCCGAAAATTAGGGCTTTTCACATAAGAGGAATTTTTCAGTGAGCCCAGGCTTGGATTGATCTCCTTTCTAAAATCAAAGTTAGGGATAAAATTCAAAGCAATTGGTTGGACAGAACTCCGGAAAATCAAAACCCTAATTTGCTCCTGCAACATCTCTGCAGGATTTTCAACTCCAAATCCAGATCCAATATCTTCACCTAGTAAGATCTAAATATTTTGTATTTCCATTTGAGGTTCTCAGTTAAGATGTATCATCATACCAATCTTGATGAAAATATTGAGGGAGCTGATAACTTCCAAGCTTGTAAGTATAGGATCTCCTTGGTCCTGGAAGAAAATGAGTTGGACTCCTATATCAGTGAGGATGTTCTAGTTCCAGAGGGAGATGAGGCAAAGGCCTTACATAAGAAGAATTTGGTTATCGAAAAGAGAATCATTGCTGATTCTATCAAGGATCACCTCATCCCACAGGTCTCCTCTCTCAAGACACCTAAATCTATGTTTGATTCCCTAACCAAACTATTTGAAGGGAAGAACATCAATCAGAAGATGTCTCTAAGGAATCAGTTGAAAAATGTAAAGATCCGGAATGATGAGACCATCTAGTCTTACTTCACAAGGGTCTCCCAGATCAAAGAACAACTAGAATCTATACATGAAGAAGTGGAGAATGCAGAAATTGTGATGACAACACTGAATGGCCTCCCTAGGTCATGGGATTCATTCATCCAAGGAATCTGTGCCAGAAAGAAGTTAGTCAATTTCAACAGACTATGGGAAGAATTCTCTCAAGAAGAAGCTCGGATAGCAGCTCGAGAAGAGAAGATGGGAAGTAAATATCAAGCCCTCACAGTTCACTCCAAGAAAGGCAGAAGAAACCCTCATCACTCCAAAGGTAAGAAATTTTACAATAAAGATAACATTAGAAAGGACCTATCTAGATTGAGATGTTATACATGTGATGAAAGAGGACACTTTGCAAAAGGCTATCCTAGAAACAAGATTAACTATCATAAGAAAAAGGGAAAGAAGAGAAGACATCATGCTCATGCTGCAGAGGATGATGAACCTTCCAAGAAGAAAACCAGATATGAAAGTGAAGATTCTTTCAGTGAAGATGAATATGTTTTGATTTCTGCTATTGCGGGAAACATTACTCTTGGAAGCATTGATTGGATTATAGATAGTGGGGCTTCCAAGCATATGACAAGATTCAAGGAATCCTTCATGAAACTATCAGAACATGAATCACCTCACAAGGTGAAGCTAGGAGATGACTACCAGTATCCAATAAAAGGTAGTGGGGAATCCTCCTATAAACTAGACTCTAGAAATTCTATGACAATGAAGGAAGTATTGTTTATGCCAGGACTCAAGAAGAACCTTCTATCCATATCTGCATTAGATGCAAATGGAATGAGGGTTGCATTCATAGATGGTCAAGTCATCATGTGCCCAAAAGGAAACACTAGTAGAAAATGAGAAATTAATGACTAAAATTAGGCTATAAACGACTATTTTTGAGTCAGTGACTAATAGTAGCAAATTTCCACTATCTTATAGCTAGTCGTATTTCACTAGTCATTAATAGCTTGACTTAGTAGTCATTGATTTAGTCATTGATAGACAATGATTTAGTCATTGATAGTCAATGATTTAGTCATTGATTTAGTCATTGTTTTAGTCATTGATAGTTAATGATTTAGTCATTGATTTAGTCACTGATTGCAACCATTAATGACCAAATATACGAGTAAATAAACTACTAGATGTTAACATATTAATGACTAAGCTAAATACGACTAATATATAGGAAATTAGCTACTAATAGTCATATATATGCGAATTCACTCATTTTTGTAGTCACAGATTTATGATAGGGTATGAAGGAATCGAAACACCAACCTCCTGCCTATAATTAGGTAGGTGTTCTACCATTGAGCTAGCACCCTTTAAGAAGTTGTTATTTGTCACATCCCCATCCCTTAGACCAGCAACGAGGACGCGACGAACACCACGTTAACCGGGCAAACAGCCCCATGAACATGAACATAAGAGATCAATGCTGAAATTACAAAGCTTAAACATAATGCATGCGAAGATGCATAAACATACAAGCATACACAGATGCATAATTATTTAATCATACAGCGGAAGCAAACATATACATTCCAAAATCCCCATGTTCATTATAATTCATTAAACATCAATATAATTGCAGAGATGAAGTAACAACAGCACTTATCTTTTGATGAAGAACTCGCCCTGCAACCAGCTACGTCACTGCAACGTTCCACCCAACCATAGGCCAACGTGCTCATCAATATCTCAGCAACACTTCCACCCCCGAGCTGGGCATGATTCCTCTGGACTAAGGGTCAATTGCAAGCTTACACATAGCCAAGGAACACAATCAACAACCCAACACCACTAGGTTTACAAGGCCATCAACAGATCGGCCAAGCCAGTATAGTCCAAGGGAGAACCACTGCATACCAGCAGCAAAACAACCCTTCATAGTCTTATGAAGAAGCAAAGAAAACCAAGGATAATCCCAAACAAACGCTGAGCATAGCTCAAGCCCACAAGGCAACACAGAGTTGTTCTTGGCCCTACCGTGGCCAAAACAACTCGGCTGCAACACCCAAACCAGGGTATATCAGCAGCCCAACTTCCCACTCAAAATGGTGGCAACAATCCACAGCCCATAGTGGATAATAAATAGAACTCCCAGCATAACCATGGGAAACTTAGGAACAGAGGCAACAATCAACAGCCAACCACAATGTGGGAAAGGAAACAGTCCCACAACGGAAGAAGTGAACACACATACACAGTCCGAGATGGAAAGAGGACGGACTCTCGACAGCGCCAAGGTATAGCAGCAAATACCACTCACGACATGGGAAAACAACAATCCCAAAAAATGTATCAGCAACCACCACACAGGGGAAAACATACCCGATTCCACTCTGTGGAAACACGTGAACGACCATAGATAAGCAGCGCCTCTCCTGGCTGCGTGAGATCCAGTAGAATCACTGTCGGTGCATGGGGATGAAGCCAGACCGTCTTCCTCTATGTGAGAGTGAGCAGACCAACAGGAGGAACAAAAACCGACCTCCCTATGCGTGCGCCGATGAACAGACCACCATGGGAAAAACGAACAGGCAACCGTGAGGATGCGTAGCAGTGGTAGAGTGGAGTGAATGGAAATTCGGGGGTGGAGTGGGCATGTGGGAAAAGGACTGACAATACTACCACCCCACTCCCAAAACAATAACTACCTCAGCTACCCAATACAAGACAATAAAGAGGTTGGAAGAAGTTGACAAGGGAAGATGGGAAAACAAGCAAAGTGGTAACACATGGGTTTTTCCCCCATAAACCAAGTTTTGACATCCCCCACCCCTTATCCTTTGGAACCATGCCCTTTTCATTCAACATTGCACTACCATATCTAGTTGTGGTTTTAGTTTTAATTGATGTGCGTATTTACATAATGTTGAATTATAATGTGCCAAATGGCACGATAAACCATCGGCAACTATCCCCATTTCCGACACACACACACAACCAAATCGATGATGGGGATTTTTCCTTGAGCTCCTCACCACGATTAATTACAATATATACATCATGCAAACGGGGTCAAAACTGAGGACATTACATTCCCCTCCCCCTTGGAATAAAACCGTCCTCGGTGTTCCATTACATGTATACAATACATATACAATTGCACATCAAAATTTCAAAATTACAGATCTATCCCATGTCCAATCATTTACTTTGAACGTTCAAGACCAATATTCTCAGCTTCCATGGACTTCTCCTACTGGTTCTCAGCTTCCAGTTGACCCTGAAGTCTAGGAACTTTGCGGCTATTGCCCTCATCATGTTCCCTCATTGGGCAGTCCCGACGTAAATGATGTCCTCTACATCTCCAGCATCTCACTAGTTGCTTCATCTTTATCTGCTCAATTTCCTTTGATTCTTCATGCCTGGACCATTTCCTATCGGGTCGCTTGGAAAATTTTCCCATTGCTGATCCACCTTCCATTCCTTTGCCGATTACTCCCAGAAGGCTTTTCACCTCCCTTTGCAAACCAATGGAGTCTTGCAAAATATGGTGGTTCATTTCACTCTGCCTTCTCTATATCTTGAGCATCTCCCCAAGATTTTCTTGGGTCTTGGAAATCATTTGAAGGAGACTTCCAGCCAATTCCAACAACTTTTGATCTGCTGCCATGATCAATGTGCACCACCAGGTTCCAGTTTTCTCACCTATGAAATGCACCATTGAAATTCTATCAGACCAAGCATAATATAGACATTGAAATCAGTAAATTAATTTCTCCATTCGGCATGACATTCCAAGTCTCATCAATGAGTATTTCATATTTTTCATGCCTTCCCAACAGGCACATGAGCTCATTCATGTCCATTCCTGGGCAGGGAATTAACTATTCCAGCATTCACAATTTTACTTAAGTAAATACACACATTTCATTCTCAATCATACATGCATTCAACAATCCTTTGTTTTCACAATGCATAAACACACACACACACACACACACACACATATATGTATAATCAAAAGGAAAGAGAGAGTAGTAAGAGTTTTTCCCCTCTTTGTTTTGTTCCATCCTGGAACCCACACCACTACTGTGGCTTTTTCATGCTCTCAGCCTCTTTCACTTCACCGTGAATGCTGGACCAATCCTTCTTGGTCAAGACACTTAGTGTCTTTGGTCTATTCTAGACCTCTAAACCATGGAGTCTCTCCACATGGCTTGTCTCAACTGCTAGGAATCCCCCGTCTTACTAGCACCTTTTTCATTACCACTCATTCTGAGCTTTCCAGGACAGTCACATGTCCACATGCATCTCTAGGATTCTCTCATAGTCCTCGCTTCCAGTGACACCTATATACAACATTGAATAAATTCGCATGTTTAGTTTATTCTCATTAGTTTTATCTTGCTCTAGAGATAAACATCATAACCAATCATATACACATGTATATTCATAAGCAAAATAATCCAATACTTATCTGTATTGTGCGTTCCCTCATTCGTCCACAGGATCCTGCTTCGCTTTGTAAGCCTTGGTATCACCTATGGACTTAGATGTTAGGTCAGCGTGCCGACTGCTCCACAACATCAAATATTTAATGTCCAGCCAGTACATTCTCATGTCATCTGGGCTTGGAACTTTTATCATGACCATTTCCAGGTCTAGGATCTACTATGGATCCTCAGGCATATCATAGCCCATCATACACTTATATCAACAATGACACATACACTTATACCGACCATACACTTATACCACCATAAACTTATACCAACATACACAGATATCAACCATTTACCTTTACCTTTAGTCTGTCAACACAAGCAACACAAGCAATACAAGCGAATTCATCAGCATTATTGCTCGAAAACTGTAATCACATTTCTCATCATTCACTATTAAGTATTGAGACACCAAGAGTGTGTCCACTCCCTAGAGTGTAATCAATATTGAAAACCCTTTCATGATCCAACATCGGAAAGGTGTGCACCCATTCCCAGTGTGTGCCATGAAGGCCCTATGCATACTCAAGCAATCGATCATAATGGATATTAAATCAAAACATGTTCTGCATATGGAATTTAATAATTAAACATGCATATTCTTAGCAAGGGCCACAGAACACTTATCCATTTGCCGTCGCAGTATGCCTTTGTTAAGGAGGAATGGAGGCTCCTTCCCTGAGTTAACAATACCTCAGTTATCCCTCCCGACTCCTTTTTACATTTCACATTCACACATGTCTTACTGACATAACCCGTACCATCTCACTCATGTTATCACCAAACATGCAGTGCAGATGAGACATTTTCAAAATGTCCAATGGCGTTTCACCTGAAACCCATTTCCAAGATAAGGGAAAACCTTCCCATGAAGTTTGGCTCTTGCAGGTCATCACACATGATCTTCCTACAACGTGTACCCCTGACACATTCATCAATAGCCAAACAGTTAATCATTACCTGATACTACAATCCAAATTGATTGTTCCATAACCAAGCAATGACATTAGCAGTCAAATTCAATAAGAATTTGAAATTCTATCTACTACAGAAATTGACTTGCTCATTTGTGGGTCTCTTGTAAGCAGCATTACTATGCCCATTATAATTTTATGCTTACTATCATAACATGATTACCCACTTACCATGCATCCCTCCCGACACAATATTATACAATCCAACAATGATTAGTAGTCGTTAGCACTTTCTTAAATCCGAAATCCACAATTCAAATTTAACAACCCATTATGCATATCAACTATTTTCACAACCATGAGACTTCTTCTCATAAATGGTAGATTCTGGCATTGGTCAGGGTCTTACCTCTCAATGCCATGCTTGAATAATCTACTTGAAACATGAGTTTCAATCAACCAAACACAATCTTATGCAAGCCAACAGTGGCTGGTGGTTGTCAGCAATTTCTCAAATCCAAAACTCACAATTCGAATTTTAACAACCTATTATGCATATCATATGGTAGATTCTAGCATTGGTCAGGATCTTACCTCTCACTGCCATGCTCGAAATAATCTACCTGAAACATAAGCTTCAGACATCCAAACACAAGCTTATGCAAGCCAATAGTGACTAGTAGTTGTCAGCAATTTCTTAAATTTGAAATTCACAATTCAAATTTAACAAGCTCTTTCACATGGTAGATTCTGGCATTGGTCAAGGTCTTACCTCTCAATGCCATTCTCGAATTAATCTACCTGAAACATGAGCTTCAATCAACCAACACTTGGTAAGTCTGGATGCATATAACTTTTCATTGCTACAACCATCACTGAATCATTTTCAGAATTTATAAAATTCAAATACTTCCAGCTGTTAGTCGCATCAATATCATCAAAGCTCATTTATGTCATGCAATCATTATCATATTAATATTTGCAAGGTATAGTCATATCATTCATGCAATTAAATGAAGGTTTATATACCCTTACTTCACAAGTGTATCATTCATGCCACCTTGCTCTTCCATAGAGCATTTCTGGCAACCAACTGATCATGACTATCCTGCATTCATAGAAACCTATGAAATGGTTCCCGAATTGTCATCAATTCATCATCTCAGTCATTAGTCAATCAGAAAATCACATGCATTCATCTCAATGCATTCAACATAACATGGCCTAGCCATGTCCACCTCACATAGGATGCATTACTACAATCAATATCATCAGCATATATAGGCATGACACCTTTCCATATTCAAACATCCACATGGTATGAGGTCTCTCACCTATACCAATCCATGGAATTTTTCATAAGCAAATTCTTACCTGCATGGGTTCTACTTACACCCTGGACATGACCAATTTGGTTGGTCCTTTGCAGGAGATTATAGAATCACTCACCAACTTTTATTATGGATTCGTTGACTTATCCCTTTCTTCATAGGGTTTCTGGTCACATTCATCAGCATCAGCAACACATTCAGCTAGGTCCATGTCATCGTTGGTTTTTCCACTAATGCCAGCATCAAAGCAATGATTATCATTAGTGGTTCATTATAAATATATAATTTCCAATATTCTTACCAATCATGCAATATCCTATGCATGCAATACATATCCTCATGCATTTCAACATAAACTTAGGAAATGTAGTTATAATTAGTAAGATAGGGTCTAATGAAAACTTCCCTTTCAAATCCCTCATCTTCTCATGGAATTCCTTTTTTACACAGCAGCTGGTTGACTTCATAGTCCTTGCTGCCCCTGGGCATGCAACTGTCCAGATTTTTCCATTTGATAATAGCGGCCATCATTAGCACTTGGCTGCTTCATGCTCAGATTTTGGTCACTTATCCTTGTTCCTTGCTGGATAAGCTTTCCAATGCCTATTCACATGCATCATTCCAACCTCGGGTGTAAAAAACCACACCACTTCTAAAAGTGAGGTCTTTCACCAAATATTTGCATTTTTATTACACCACTGCATTTTGGACTGGGTGCCATCTTCAGTCAACTTCAGCCACCTATAAACCAGTGAGAACAGCTGAAAATCCCACTGGAAAGCAGTCGAAACCTGCTGGAGATCCCACTGGAAACCACTGAGAAATCCCCTTTGAAAAACTCAATTCTCTTTGTGCAGAATTAGATCTCAAACCACTAATTCTTCCACAACGGTGGCTCTCGGAAGGCTTCCCCTTCTGCAACGGTGGCTCTCGGAAGGATTTCACCTTCCGCAACGGCGGCTCTTGGAAGGCTTTCAGCTTCCGCAACGGCGGATCTTGGAAGGCTTTCCCCTTCCGCAACGACGGCTCTCGGAAGGATTTCCCCTTCCGCAACGATGCCGACAGCCTTTCTAGTCGAAAGCCGAAATGCTTTCACTTCCGCAACAGCGGACGCTCATTCACTTTCTTCTTTCGGCGATCAATATTTTCGTTATTTAGAAAAATTTCAAACTTTCTTTTACCGTGTCGGCTATCAGCGTTCTTTCTACATCGGAAGCCAAATGACTTTGGCTTCCGCAACGATGGAACATGAAACGCTTTTACCTTCGATGAGTGAACTGACTTTTTTCCTTAGAAAAATTTTCAACTTTCTTTCTTTACGTCGGAGGCCTTACCTGTCATCCGGGAAGTTGTTTCTCCATCTGCAATGGCAGATGCCAAATCCTTTCTCCATCCGCATCGGCGGACACCTAATGGTTCCTCCATCTGCAACGGTAGACGCCAAATCATTTCTCCATCCACAATGACGGCACGTGGAACCTTATCTTCTTCCGGCGGCAGTCTTTCTTCGTCGAATGAATTACCACTTTTCTCTTTCGCAACGGTGGAAATCATTACCCTTTTTTCGTCGACAATTTCATACTTAGACAAATTTTTCAAAATTCGTCTTTCTTCCTTCCGCTGAATATAACACGGCGTCGACGGTCGGACCACTTTTCGTCAGACGCTTAGTTGCTTCTTCTTCCGCAACGGTGGACATGGAACCCTTTCTTCTTCCACATCGGCGGACACTTAGGCAATTTTCGTGGCTTTCTCATCGAAAGCTTGAGAGCTTTTCACTTCCGCAGAATCGACGGCTGAATCCCTTCCGCAGCTGCAACGGCGGTGCACAAACCACTTTCTCTTCTGATTTGCGGCCGTTTACTTAGCAAAATTTTCAACTTGTGGCATCGGCAGTTCTTCCACATCGGAAGCCAAATGACTTTGGCTTTCGCAACGGCGGCTCACCAAAGACAAACTTCTTCCGATCAGCCACAGACACTTAGAAAATTTCTGTGATTTTCTTCTGCACTGCTGGCAATCGGATGACTTTTCCGTCAGGCATCGAATCGTTTCTCCATCCGCAATAGCGACACGCAGAGCCTTATCTTCTTCTGGCGGCAATCTTTTCTCATCGGAATACTTGTTCCTTTGGCTTCCACAACGGCGAAACACCAACCTAAACTTCTTCCGATTGGCAGCTCTTCCGCTACGGCGGACGTGAGATTTCCAACTCTTCGCAACATCGAAAATCTTTTCACATCGGAAGCCAAATGACTTTGGCTTCCACAACAGCGGACTGGAAAATGCTTTCTCTTCCGCAACGTGGGACTGTCAAACCATTTTATCTTTCGACAGACGTCAAAACACTTAGAAAATTTCCGCAATTTTCTTTCCCCGTTAGAAGACTTGGCAGTTTGGTCTTCCGCAATGAGTCGGTGGTCCTTCCACATCGGAAGCCAAATGACTTTGGCTTCCACAACGGCGGATGGGAAACTGCTTTCTCTTCCGCAACTATGGAATTCGGAACCACTAAACCCTCTGATGACTCGACTGTCAACACTTAGGAAATATTTTGGAATTTCACTGTCAACCATTACTGATCCCTGCTGGGTAGAAGGAAATTCCACCCTTTGTCAGTTTCTCCATCTTGGCCCATAGAGGCCCATTTTTGCAACCTTAGCTCTCATACCATTCTGTCATGTCCCCATCCCTCAGACCGACGAAGAGGACACGACGAACACCATGTTAACTGGGCAAACAGCCCCATGAACATGAACAAAAGAGATCAATGCTGAAATTACAAAGCTTAAACATAATGCATGCGAAGATGCATAAACATACAAGCATGCACAGATGCATAATTCTTTAATCATACAGCGGAAGCAAACATATACATCATCCCCATGTTCATTATAATTCATTAAACATCAATATAATTGCAGAGATGAAGTAATAGCAGCACTTATCTTTTAATGAAGAACTCGCCCCACAACCAGCTACGTCGTTGCAACGTTCCACCCAACCATAGGCCAACGTGCTCATCAATCTCTCAGCAATGCTGCCACCCCCGAGCTGGGCATGATTCCTCTGGACTAAGGGTCAATTGCAGGCTTACACATAGCCAAGGAACACAATCAGCAACCCAACACCACTGGTTTTACCAGGCCATCAACAGATTCGCCAAGCCAGTACAGTCCAAGGGATAACCACTGCATACCAGCAGCAAAACAACCCTTCACAGTCCTGTGAAGAAGCAAAGAAGACCAGGGATAATCCCAAACAAATGCTGAGCATAGCTCAAGCCCACAAGGAAACACGGATTTGTTCTTGGCCCTACCGTGGCCAAAACAACTCGGCTGCAACACCCAAACCAGGGTATATCAGCAGCCCAAATTCCCACTTAAAACGGTGGCAACAATCCACAGCCCATAGTGGATAAGAAACATAACTCCCAGGATAACCATGGGAAAATCAGGCACAGAGGCAGCAATCAACAGCCAACCACAACGTGGGAAAGGAAACAGTCCCACAACGGAAGAATTGAACACACATACATAGTCCGATATGGAAAGAGGACGGACTGTCGACAGCGCCAAGGTATAGCAGCAAATACCACTCACGGCATGGGAAAACAACAATCCCAAAAATGTATCAGCGACCACCACATAGGGGAAAACATATCCGATTCCACTCTGTGGAAACACGTGAATGACCATGGATAAGCAACGCCTCTCCTGGCTGCGTGAGATCCAGCAGAATCACTGTCGATGTGTGGCGATGAAACCAGACTGTCTTCCTCTGCGTGAGAGTGAGCAGACCAACAGGAGGAACAAAAACCGACCTCCCTATGCACGCACGGATGAATAGACCACCGTGGGAAAAATGAACAGGCAACCGTGAGGATGCGTAGCAGTGGTAGAGTGGAGTGAATGGAAAGTCGTGGGTGGAGTGGGCATGTGGGAAAAGGACTAACAGTACTGCCACCCCACTCCCAAAACAATAACTGCCCTGGCTACCCAATACAAGACAATAAAGAGGTTGGAAGAAGTTGACAAGGGAAGATGGGAAAACAAGCAAAGTGGTAACACATGGGTTTTTCCCCCATAAACCAAGGTTTGACATCCCCCACCCCTTATCCTTTGGAACCATGCCCTTTTCATTCAACGTTGCACTGCCGTAGCTGGTTGTGGTTTTAGTTTTAATTGATGTGCATATTTACATAATGCCGAATTATAATGTGCTAAATGGCACAATAAACCATCGGCAACTATCCCCATTACCGACACACACACACAACCAAATCGATGGTGGGGCTTTTGCCTTGAGCTCCTCACCATGATTAATTACAATATATACATCATGCAAACGGGGTCAAAACCAGGGACATTACATTATTGCTTGACAATGATGAAGTAAAACATAAGCTATCTAAGACAATCACTGAAGTAAAACATAAGCTGTCTAAAGAAAATACACATTAGCTTCTATACTAATGATTATTTGGGACTGAATCAGAAGCTATTAAATAATCTAATATGGAAGCATAGAAAAAGTTGTCTACACAGATATCAATAACAAATGCTAAAGATAATTGGATGGAAGTACAATATACTAAAATCCTAAAGTTACTTACAGGAGCCAGTGATTTGCTCAATTTACTTGAAGAAGCTGATCCAAGCAAGGAAACCTCTGCCACTGGTGGAGTTAAACAAAGTACGCAGTGTTGCTATGAAGGGTTTGTAACATCATAGAACTTTTGAGTTTTGCTGC
The DNA here is from genome assembly GCA_001517045.1 of Pseudotsuga menziesii. Classification (NCBI taxonomy): domain Eukaryota; kingdom Viridiplantae; phylum Streptophyta; class Pinopsida; order Pinales; family Pinaceae; genus Pseudotsuga; species Pseudotsuga menziesii. The sequence continues at coordinate 154,178 of LPNX010375278.1, forward strand.
TAGAAAAATAGGACATAGAAAATAAAAAATCATAAAATATAAATATGAAATATTTTTTAAAACAATTTTGGAAAGTTGTTTGGACCAAACAAGATGAAGCCAATCTGACCACTGAAGGAAACTTGTTTGGACTAGACATTGGTGAGTTGATAAGAAGCTCAGATGATATAGCATAGGTTAATATGTGGAGTGTGTCAAAGGGCTCAAAGAGAGAGTCTTTACATTCAAAATTATCAGAAATTTTGGGAGATGAGTTTGAGAATATAGGCAAGAAGAATCAACAAGTTTCTGAAGAGTTAGTGATGGTTCATTGTTTGCAGTCAATTCCTCCTCAGTCATGGATTGCAGGCCTGTAGAAAACAAGTATGTTGAGTATGTTCCCATGATTGGGGCCTGTTCCTATCCTTATAACCTAGCACCAAATAAAGATTCAATACCATAAGTAAATGTTGGAAACTAGAATAGCAGAAATGAAGGTTTGGGTTTTCAAACTGAAGGAGCAGAAAAGTCTGAGGATGAAACACTGTTGAACTCTTTGTGGGAAGAGGAGACAGAAAGGACGAGCACTGGAAACTTTTTGGAGTCCCGGGATAGAAGAGAAGGGAAAAGAGGAAAGCATCAAAGCACGGTGAAAATGCCCCCTGAAAGGAGAGATTTTGATCCTTTTGTTCAATCTCATCATGAAGCAAGCATTGCTTTTGGTCAAGTAGACACTCAAATGTCAGATTCTGTATGGGACGAAGGTGATGGTGGTAGCCAAGAGAAGCAGCTAGACATGGTTTCACAGGAAGATATTCTTTCTCATGAAATGCAAGGACTGTCAGAGTTATGCTCGTTTAAAAGAGATGAGAACAATGTGCAAGAGGCTTCCCATTATGGTTTTATGACATTGAATATAAAAATAACAGAAGATTGTACATCAAATGAGAAGGAAGAAAAAATGTCTATTAGCAGCAAGAACTGGATGGAAGTAGGAAATAAACGAGGAGGAGATTTATGTCCATTCACGAGGATTGCAAAGAGGTTGGACAATGCCACCTTGGATGTATATTCTCATCAAGAGAGAAAATATTTTAATCACACTCAAATTCAAGGGATGTCAGACTTTTTATTACATGAAAATAAGAAAGAAAACGTGGAGGAACAATTCATTGAGGCTTATGAGGAATGTGTTGTTGTGGAGGAATTAAGTGGAGTCTCAGGAAAAGGTGCCCAGGAGGCTAGTGTAGGAGCGGCAATGAGAGGAACCCCAGAATATTTGTTAGATGAGAGTAATCAGACACATTCAGTTGTTTCACGTGAGCATACTGTTCTGGCAGACATCGAGGAAATTCCAGATTTGATATTTGATGTAAGAAAGGAATATCAGACAACAATGCATGCCAAAGTGCCTTCTCAGCAGGATAATTTAGCAGCCAAAATGCAAGGAGTTCTAGACCAATTAGTAGATGGGGAGAAACAGTGCACCTATGTAGGCTTCCTTAATAATCTGGATGCAAGTGATAACATAGAAGATAAAATGTGAGTTTTGCTGCTAGAAAAATATGACATAGAAAATAAAAAATCATAAAAGCTAAATATGAAATATTTTTTAAAACAATTTTGGAAAGTTGTTTGGACCAAACAAGATGAAGTGAATCTGATCACTGAAGGAAACTTGTTTGGACTAGACATTGGTGAGTTCACAAGCAGCTCAGATGATCAAGTAGAGGTTAATATGTGGAGTGTGTCAAAGGCCTCAAAGAGAGATTCTTTACATTCAAAATTGTCAGACATTTTGGGAGATGAGTTTGAGAATACAATTGAGAACAAACCTGAGTTTGAGAATACAGGCAAGAAGAACCAGCAAGTTTCTGAACAGTTAGTGATGGATTTGAGAGAAAACACTAAAGAGCTACCAATTTTGTCAAATTTATCTGAGCAACATGGTTCATTGTTTGCGGCCAATTCCTCCTCAATCATGGATTGCAAGCCTGCATAAAACAAGTATGTTGAGTATGTTCCCATTATTGGGGCCTATTCCTATCCTTATAACCTAGAACCAAATATAGATTCAATACCACAAGTAAATGTTGCAAACAAGACTAGCAGAAATGAAGGTTTGGGTTTTCAAACTGAAGGAGCAGAAAAGTATGAGGATGAAATGTTGTTGAACTCTCTGTGGGCAAAGGATACAGAAAGGATGAGTACTGGAAACTTTTTGGAGGCTCGGGATAGAATAGAAGGGAAAAGAGGAAAGCATCAAAGCATGGTGATAATGCCCCCTGAAAGGAGAGATTTTGATCCTTTTGTTCAATCTCAGCATGAAGCAAGCATTGATTTTGGTCAAGTAGACACTCAAATGTCAGATTTTGTGTGGGACGAAGGTGATGGTGGTAGCCAAGAGAAGCAGCTGGATAGGATTTCACAGGAAGATATTCTTTCTCCATAAATGCAAGGACTATCAGAGTTATGCTTGTTTAAAAGAGATGAGAACAATGTGCAAGAGGCTTCCCATTATGGTTTTATGACGTTGAATATAAAAATAGCAGAAGATTGTACATCAAATGAGAAGGAAGAAAAAATGTCTATTAGCAGCAAGAACTAGATGGAGGTAGGGAATAAATGAGGAGGAGATTTGTGTCCATTCACGAGGATTGAAAAGAGGTTGGACAATGCCACCTTGTATGTATCTTCTCATCAACAGAGAAAAGATTTTAAACACACTCGGATTCAAGGGATGCCAGATTTTTTATTACATGAAAATAAGAAAGAAAATGTGGAGGAACAATTCATTGAGCCTTGTGAGGATTGTGTTTCTATGGAGGAATTAAGTGGAGTCTCAGGAAAAGGTACCCAGGAGGCTATTGTAGGAGTGGCAATGAGAGGAACCCCAGAATCTTTGTTAGATGAGAGTAATCAGACACATTCAGTTGTTTCAACTGAGCATATTGTTCTGGCAGACATTGAGGAAATGCCATATTTGATATTTGATGTAAGCAAGGAATATCAGACAATAATGCATGCCAAAGTGCCTTCTCAGCAGGATCATTTAGAGGCCAAAATGCAAGGAGTGCTAGAACAATTAGTAGATGGGGAGAAACAATGCACCTTTGTAGGCTACCTTAATAATATGGATGCAAGTGATAACACAGAAGATAAAATGTGTGATTTTTCAAGAAACAGGGATGTCCGAAACTGGATGATGATGATCGTTTTTCCATCCAAACATAGGAATCAACTAAGGTTTCCAGTCCCACGACAGACCATGATACCACCATGGTGAAAGAAACTCCTATGAAAATCTAAACTCAGCACAATCCATTATCAATCCATCAAACTAGCCATGGCACTCTCATCCACTGCTCTACACAACACAAGGTAGACCTAATCTTTCTCTGCTCAATGGTCCCTTAGACTACTCTTCTTTTCCAGTGCTCTTCAAAGTGTGCAAAAGGATTCCAATCTATTGTCTACAGTCTAATAATAACCTAGGGCAAAACACTTCACCTCAAGATAATCAATGACCTAAACAATAATAGGGTTGTAGGTCTGAATATGTTGACTAAACTACAATGGAAATTCAAGCATTGTTATACTCTCCAACCATCCCGATTTCTTCCACATTTTAACAAGTTCCCCTCAACTTCTATGAACTCTTACCAGCCAAAGGCACATAGGAAACCCTTGTTATTTTCAGCTATAACATAACATGAGGAAACACTTGCTATTTTCAGCTATAACATAACTCTGATCACCCAAGTAGGTTTCCTTTGTTGCATGTCTCATTGGTTTTCCGTGCCAACTCAGGTGCTATAATTAGCACCAACTCTTAGTTTGCATTGGGTACCATCTTCAAAATGTGAGGAAGTATCTGTGAGTTTTCCCTCAAGGTATTTCTTGGAAAATACACACAAAAATATATATAAGTTCTAATTGAAATAAATATATAATGTCATTTTACTACTTTGATAATGTATTTATCATTGGCTTCATACAAAATGCAAAGATTTCTTATTTTTCTTCTAGCCCTAGATTATTCTGTACTCCTGGGAGAACTTTTGCACCCCCCGTATTGCTCATTTTGGTAGGTTGTAATGTTTATCCTTGTTAACCCCCTATTTGCAAAAGGGTGTTCAGTTAGGAGTTTTGAGCTGACCTAGGAAGCTTGTGCATGAAAACAAGCATTAAAGAGGCATCATTTTCAAATCTGGGCATGTTTGAGCAGCCTGGTGATGGTATCTATTGGACAGCCTTCAGCCTCTTAAACAGTCAGTAATATACATGTTGGGGAGATTTTCCTATGCAATATGATCATCTTTTGGAATAACTATAAGGTAACCCAGAAGAAGCAACCATTATGATACAGTTTGATGTTGGATCCGAGAGACCACTTGCAGTTGTTACAACTATTTTCTTTTGCAGCATTCAAAAAAAATTCAGTCACATATTTGCTACAACACACAAATATTTTCCACATGTTGAAGGAATAATATTAAGTGTCATTTAAGCTCTTATAACAACATTCCAATTGAAATTTAAATCTGGAGAAAATGTTGACAATCATTTGAATAATATAGATTTGTTTATGTCTCATGGGTATATAGAAAATCATTTTTGTTGAATCATCATTCTATGCCTATCAGGAATTGGATCAATTTGTTAGAAGCTCCCTACCAAAGAGAAATAATGCTCAATTTGTCTTATGATAAAGAGAAAGAGAGCGGTTTATATGGTATTGAGTCATAGCACAACAAGGAGGTTACTCTCTAACAAAGACAAGAAAACACTCTAGGATTACTTCAATGAAACTTGTTCATTAACCTCACCAAATTCTTGGTATGATGGCATTGTTTGTGCTCTTATCTACTCTTGGAAAGAAGGTTCAAATTGAAACAAGCCATGAGAGCCAAAGTCTGAAATAGACTATGTAGATGGTAAATAGGTCTTGACTCCCAATATGTAATTGTACCGAGATTAGAAAGGTGCTCTATAGCTAAATATGACAGATATTGTCATGGAATACACAATTCAAAATATCCTTAAAAAAAATTAAACTAGCATAGATCCATCTTAATATCAGATCTATCAAGCACCAAGAGTGACAAAATTTATTGAGGTGTAAAATTGTAATCATTTAATTTCATGTCATGTATTAAATATTGTATATTAAATGATACAAAAAGTTTACACCGCAAGAAATTTGATGTCTCTCAATGCTTGATAGATCTGAGTTTAACATGAATTTTACATTGGGAAATATGTAACCCAAGTTCTTTCCACTTAGTATATGTCTATCAATCAGTTTTTGGTTTGTAGAGGTATGATATCATTCTTCTATATCTTGTGAGAGATGATCAAATGGTAGGGTGCACTGGTCATGATGATGCTCTTGGTTCAAATCCCTCTTGGCATGATCCATGTTCAAGTGGATGATGCTAGGTGCATGTCCCGAGTTGACATTGACAACATAATACCAAATAAGAGAGGTATGACCAGAGTTGGTTTTAGCATGAAACATGAAATCCTTTTATGGGTTGGATAAAAATTTGACTATTGTGGATCTTGTGACAGAGGTGTGGCCCAAGTTTGTTGTAGAGGTTCAAATTACCAAGAATCCTCCTAAGCCAGATTACTTCACAAGATGCGCCAATTATTTCTTTGTACTCTACTTCTGTGGAATACAATGCAATGGTTGGTTTTTTTCCTACCCCATGGAACCACCCTTAATCCCGTATTGAATGAATAACATGTGTATATTCAATTTCACCTATGCAACCTAACCAATCTGAATGGCTGTAACCAAGAAGCTTAGTGTTATTAGTTATATTTGTGCACATAATTAAGACCACGGTTCAATCTTCTAACCTTGTGAGGAGATAGGAGTTTGACAAATATTATAAGAAATCCTATGATGAGATGTGGAAACTTAAACGAAGATATGGTATACAACCCTTTCAAGGTATTTTCACAAATTGAAGACATCAAATGATTGGTAACCATTACCATTCCTAGGATAATACTGACCTCAGACTTGTAAGGAAAACCTAAACCAGATTGCAAAATCATTCATAGTCCAATTCACTCAAAAGAACTCACTTAGTGGTGGGAATGACAAGGGTCTTACTTACCTCCACTTGGAAAATGCAACTTGAAATCTGAAAATTTTCTCCTTCCAAGTTCTTGACATTCTCCACAAATCCTTCCATTCCTTATAGATAGTGGTCAACCATGATAAATTCAAGAAACATCATCAAGAAATGTAGGTCACACACAGGCATGAGAAGAAAATATTTAAAGGCATGTTGTAAAAATGGTTCCAAATATAGAAATAAGGGTGGAAAACAAGCTTTAACTGTAATTATTCCTACTTAAATTATGGGAGAGTAAGAATTTCCCTTAATGTGCTAGAATTTGTTCCCATCTATTGACCTCCACCTTTCCAATAGATGCTTCTAAGCTTCACTGTTGACAATAAAGTCAAGTGAATTAAGAAACCTACTAAAAGAGTGTGATGGGGAACTGAAGCTACTTCCAAATCCCCCTAAAGTCTTGCAATCAGGTGTATAATCCTCTGTTTCTACACCTCCATAGGATTATAGTCCCTCATACATGATAGAATCCATTAGTTAGTAAGTGACTATGGAGGTGTAGAAACGTTGGCTTATAGTCCCTCATACATGATAGAATCCATTGGAAACGTTGCAATCTTGAAATCCTAAAAACCATTAAAGTATATTAAATTTTGAATGGAATCTAAAATTATACCTTTTGCATATGAAGTTTGATGAGGTTGGTGTTGGGGCGCGCGCCTTAATGGTCACTAATTTTGGTAACTCCGCAGTTTTTGTGGAAGCTTGTAAGCAGAGTTGCGACTCAAAATAGTCTTAGGGGTGTCGGGGTTGAGTCAAAGCCCACTTTTTTTGTAATTGTCCATAATTTTCGAGTGTAAGCCCATGATTTTGTAATAGTGCACTTGTATAAATAGGCACTCATGTAAAGATGTCAAGATCATCTAATGAAATGAGGATCGTATGATGCGAAGAAGTTAGATCTATTTTTGGGTTTTAAGGTCAAGTCCTAGCTGTGTGCGTGGACGACCTCTGCAGCTGTGTGCGCAGAGGGTTTTTGTAAGAAAGGAACTGTAGCTGAGTGCATAGCTTAGAGATTGTAAGAAAGGAACTGCAGCTGAGTGTGCAGTTAGACTTGAAGGACAGATCTACTGCTAAGTGCACAGATCAAAACTGTTGTTTTGTAAGAAGTGGAATAAAAGCGCAATTTTGTGGATGTAGCCCCTACACTGGGGGTGAACCACGTTATATCTTGTGTTGTGGTTATTTTGTATGATTTCTGTTATGTTTTGATGTTTTTGATAAGTAGGTGAATGCTAAAGTAATATAACTGTTAAATATTAACTTCGCTGTGAATTCCCAGTTAAGGGTTAAGCAAGAAAAGTCTTTTATCTAACTGTGAAGGTAATTAAGTGAATATCGAAGCTCTATTTGGCATAAATATTTGTTGTTGAGACTAAAGGTACAGTAATATCCCTCTTCTGCTTCCAGAAACCTAATTCCGCAGCACCCCATAGCTGTTTCGGGTGAGACTGCAACCTGTTCGCAGGTTGTTTCCAAAAGGGCCAACACTGTGGGTCTTTTTGTTGGTGCGAAGTTAATGGTCTAAAACCCGGGTCTGCCCTATAGCCCAACAAATTGGTTCCGTTACCGGTTGAACTCAGTATCTGCTTGAAGAGGGATCTACGTCGGACCTGAAGGGCTATGTTTTGGAGGCCCTCAGTAAAAGAAATAGGTGATTGGGTTGAAGCTACCTATCAGAAATTTGTGGAACAAGAAAATAAGGATCCTCGTCGTAGCTCCGACGAATTCTTGCAAAGGTATGTTTTTATTGATATTTATGAAATTTTATTTGGTAGTATCCACATAGAATTGCACCAGTGGTTATCCAGGTTGACAAAAAGAAAGACCAACTTCAAGGAAGATCAGTTTCCTAACTGGACCCCCATGAGAATTAACATATTAAAGAGTGAATAACGCAATATCACGAGCTGTTTATTTCTGGACAACATGAACCTTTGAAGCATTTGTGACAGAATTTGCCATCGAAACAAGTACCTCTTTTAGTGAATCTGAAAGGCAGTTCTTCAAAGGACCAAGGGGTAAGTACCTAAATTCATTTATTCTGCAAATTAAAATACTCTTGGCTGAGAAGGGAAAATTGCTTATAGAATCAGATTGCTAGATTTATCTTTACTAACCTATGTTTGGAAGTGAAAGTAACTTCGACAAGCAAATTGGTTTGCTGCGAAGCGGTAAAATATACAAGAGAAACCTAGAATCCTATACCATAGGCTAGAATACCGAGTACACACCAGAAGACCCTGAATCTGAAGAAAACACTTTTGTTAGAAACCACCCTATAACTCCGCAGCGAAGATCTATTACCCCTGAAAACCCATCGTAGTCTGGAATTAACCCTAGCCCGAGTATTCCTGTCGTAGGTCAGTCTACTCCAGTAAGTTCTCCCCCCCCCTCAGTCCGCTATGGCCCATATGACTGATGATATTAAGCTCCTAGTATTCAAAGGAATTGGATTGGAGGTTCCATGACAGTTTTGGTTTTTATGCGAAGCTGTGTGGACTGCGAAGAACATTATGGATCAAGATATAAGAAGAGCACAGCTAGTCACTTCTTTTAGAGACCGAGCTTTGACCTGGTTTATGAAATTTTCCAGTACTCAGAACCATGTCTTGGCTGATATTAAGGCAATGATGATCAAAGAGTTCAAGAAGCCTAAATCAGAGTCACAGTGTATAACTGAATTGAAAGAGATTCAACAGAGGCGAGGTGAATCAGTTTGGGACTTTGATCAGAGATTCAAAGTTCTGCTAGATCAAGTTAGTTTCACTATTGGACCAGCGCAGTATAAAGAATGGTTCATTGCAGCCTTATTACCTCATATTAGAATGCTACTCATGCAATAGAAGGTTGCTGATCAGTAAGAGGCTTTGGAGATTTCCATGAAACTGGAGAAAGCTCCTGTCGAAGATAATTCTGGCATAGCCCAAATACAAGCGCAGTTAGCACAAATGGATTTGGAGCTGCGCGACATGAAAAAAGGGAAATATATTCACGAAGAGGTGTGGTGTACACAATGTAGGCCATAAGGTCATGCCAAGGAACAATGTCCTCTGCTAAGAAATTACCTGAATACTGGTGCACCAAACCCATTTAACCCTAATATTCTATATTGTGAGATTTGTAGAACAACTGGCTAGCATCGACCTGAAGACTGCTATCTGCTACAAAGATATATGAAAGTACCTAAGAATCCCTATTGCAAGTTCTGTAAGTCAGTTGGACACAACAAAGAGGAATGTCATAGCTTTGACCTCATGAGAGAGCGAAGATATGATGCTTATAGGGTACAAAATGATGCACAAGGAAATGATGGATATGGTTACCGTGGTAGTACAGTAGGTCGAGGTAATTTTGGAGGTCATGGTCATGGTGGTATGCCTGGAAGAGGTCGAGGGTAGGTTGTGTCCTATAACTGTAATCGGGCAGGACATCTAGCTAGAGACTGTCAGAACCCAACTACGACATGTTGATATTGCCGAGCAGTAGATAATGTCATTGAGCAATGCCCACAGCTGATAGACAAGATACAAGAAAGAAACAACGCTCCTCCTCAGAATATTTAGATGATTACTATAGAGCAAAGACCTGTCCCAGCAATTAACATTGTTACAAGGAGTGGAGCTACGACGCAGGTACAGAATAAGGAGAAACAGCCTTACGAGGCTTGGGTTCGTAAGACCCCAGAGAAAGTTCCAACCTTCGATGTGGGAAGAGAAAAAGAAACATTTATGGAAGCCAAAAAATACTTTGCTGATCCGAGCACAGCAGTAGCACTTGCACAGTAGCATCAACAGTAGTCACAGTCTCAAGAAGCTTCGACAGATAAAGTAAGTACATTGTCGTCATTTTTACAGAGTTGTATGAAACTCTTAGAAATCAGAATGCTTTAAATGAGTTGCAGAAATTTATTGCTTCTTGCGAGCCTCAGTGAAGCTTTGGTAAATAAAAAACTGTCAATAGAGTTAGAAGGACTAGAAGAGAAATGAGATTGCATGCTCAGATAGGAGAGTATGACATGACCGACATCATTTTAGACCTGGGATCAGAAGTAAATGTCTTAACTAAGAAGACATGGGAACAAATGGGAAAACCTACCCTTGAATGGTCACCTATACAGTTAAGATTAGCCAATCAACAGAAGATTGTGCCCCTAGGAAGATTCCCTAGTGTCCTAGTAAACATTGATGGAGTTAGTACCTTAGCAGATTTTGAAGTCATTGAAATAATTGATGACAATAACCCCTATCCAGCGTTGCTAGGAATTGAATGGGAAATTGAGAATTCTGTAGTAATCAACCTTAAGAGCAGGAAGATGAATTTTGAAGGTAAAGGATTGAGAGTCATAGTACCCTTGGACCCTTCTCAAGGAGAAAGGTACACAGAGCCATTTAGAGATGAAGATCAGGATATTTTGGATCATATCTACAACATCACAGCTAAAGACGAATACTATGTTAACCCTACTCCTGAAGATATAATGGAATGGAAGTGTGGTAGTTCTTGCATGACTGATTCAGATGAAGGTTTAGAGAATTGACAGAATAGACTTTATGAACTACATGGGCATCGATGTGCAAGAATTACCAAGTCTCTCAGATGGCTTGGTTCACAGACAAGAGTCTTACCTATTTTTGATGGCCTGACAGACCCAACAGATTTTACTATGCAATTTTTAGAGAAGGTACCAGATTCACAGAAAATGCAAACTCTAGATTCAGTATTTAGAGCTATAGCTGCTAGATGGTGGAATGGTAATAAGAATTATATTCAGAGTTGGGAAGTTTGTCAAAATTTCATTCGCCTGAGATTCATGGATCAACCTCAGGAGGTGCGAAGCAGATTTAATGGTAAGACTAGCCCTCAAGAACATTTGGAGCAATGTTATGAAGCATGGAAGCATGTACCTCATGAAGAATGGGTACATAGGTTTGTGCACACTATGGAACCTGTAGCAAAGAACTGGTATGCGGAGGTGGAGCTTCGACATGGTACTGTAAGTTGGGATAGTCTTGTTGATAGTTTTGTGCTTACATTTTCTATTAATGAGGTTTGTCCTGATTTAGACGTAGCCATTAGGTTGATCCATACTAAGGTGTTTGATTAGAAAGAAATAGCAGAGCACCAACTTGATTGGCAGGAACAAGAAGCTAATGCAGTAGAATGTTATAACCTCGCAATTGACGAGGATGATGACCCACACAATATTAACATTCTTGAGTCAGAAGGACACTGCGAAGTACATGGACCAGTAGTCGAAGCACCAGAAGTAACTCATCCCTTGAAGACAAGGCAAGTAAACATTGGGTCAAAAGAAATTCCTAATTATGATACTATTGGAGATTATTGGGATGAAGAAACAGTAAGCAAAGCGACCCAAATTCTCCATGGGTATCAGGACCTATTTTTGACGAAGTTCTAAGAAATGAAAGGTATCCTTGGTGATATAGGAGTGATAAAAATCCCTTTGAAACCTGATGCGAATCCTATGAAACAGCGCCCTTATAGGTTGAACCCTAAGTACAAAGAAAAATTCAGGATAAAGTTAGATAAGATGCTCGCGGTCGGAATCATTGAGTCTATGTCGCAAGTCCAAGCTCGAAGCCCTGTCGAAGCGAATGTCAAGAAGTGTCAAATATCCTTATTATGGCACAGCCAGAGTTACTGGTGGTGCTGAAGAAGGACAGGTGTGTCGGAGCTCACAATTTTACCATTGGAAAAAATCAGAATTGGCGGCGCCGGTACGTTAACTGCATTAACTGCCTATAATAATGAGATCCTGAGAAATCGAGCACCGTTTGGACAAGATATTTGTCAGATTTGGTGTCTTCAATGCACAATTAAGGCATATTTGGTCGATGGATTCTATAAGAAGACACTCGGGCTTGCAGCAATCGCATTACGCATTTCCTTGAGTCTTACAATTGAGTCCATGTCAGCTGATCGTGAACTTTAGGAACTATTGAGAGAAATGGGTCTGCAGAACCTTATGAGCAATACACCTGCCTCTACACCCTGTAAAGAAACTCCCCCAGCACTGACTCAGCCAATGCAGACATGTTCAACCAGGAAGAAATTTATGGCAGAAGTTCGCTCTAAACGGAACGAAGAAAGGCACAAACCCTCAGGAAAGACTCCGGAGGATCCTGAGATGTATCCTCCTAGCTCAGCAGAATGGAGGCATGATGTTTGTCTTATGCAAAAGAAAATTGACATGCAATCACAGGGGTACCGTCTATTAAGGACCCAAAGTTGTGGATGGTCAAATGTTCGATAGGACATGAACGAGAGGCAGTTCGTGGGATGGAGTCACTGATAGATTTAGAAGGCCCAATGATTCCCATGACCATCATAAATATTGCAAAGGAAGACAGCAGCATAAGGAACATAGGTAGTCTGCTAAGGATGAAAGGATGAAGGATCAAGCAAGCTGCGGCCATGGTAGAAGTAGCAGAAGGGATGATGATGATGACATGCATATAAGGGAGCATGAGGGTAGGAAAATTAAAGATGATGGTTACAGAGATATGCAGAACTTGGCAAAGTGCAAAAGGAGAAAGCAGCTAACAACAGTTTACTATCTTCTCCAACAAGATTCTCCCACCAGACAAGCAACAGAGTGTCCCGGGATGGGACACTGGTGAGTATTAGGGGCCTATTGGGGCGCGCGCCTTAACGGTCACTAATTTTGGTAACTCCGTGGTTTTTGTGGAAGCTTGTAAGTGGAGTTGTGACTCAAAATAGTCTTAGGGGTGTCGGGGTTGAGTCAAAGCCCTCTTTTTTTTGTAATTGTCCATAATTTTCGGGTGTAAGCCCATGATTTTGTAATAGTGCACTTGTATAAATATGCACTCATGTAAAGATGTCAAGATCATCTAATGAAATGAGGATCATAGGATGCGAAGAAGTTAGATATATTTTTGGGTTTTAAGGTCAAGTCCCAGCTATGTACATGGACGACCTCTGCAGCTATGTGTGCAAAGGGTTTTTGTAAGAAAGGAACTGCAGCTGAGTGCGCAGTTAGACTTGAAGGATGGATCTGCTGCTAAGTGCGTAGATCAAAATTGTTGTTTTGTAAGAAGTGGAATAAAAGCGTAGTTTTGTGGACGTATCCTCTACACTGGGGGTGAACCACGTTATATCTTGTGTTGTGTTTCTTTTGTATGATTTATGTTATGTTTTGATGTTTTTGATAAGTAGGTGAATGCTAAAGTAAGATAACTGTTAAATATTAACTTTGCTATGAATTCCCAGTTAAGGGTTAAGCAAGAAAAGTATTTTATCTAACTGTGAAGATAATTAAGTGAATATCGAAGCTCTATTTGGCATAAATATTTGTTGTTAAGACTAAAGGTACAGTAATATCCCTCTTTTGTTTGTAGAAACTTGATTCTGCGGCACCCCATAGATGTTTCGGGTGAGACTACAACCTGTTCGCAGGTTGTTGCCGAAAGGGCCAACAATGTGGGTCTTTTTGTTGGTGTGAAGTTAATGGTCTAAAACTCAGGTCTTCCCTATAGCCCAACAAATTGGTTCCGTTGCCGGTTGAACTCAGTATCTGCTTGAAGAGGGATCTACGTCGGACCTGGAGGGCTCTACTTAGTAAGTGACTATGGAGGTGTAGAAACATTGGGTTATAGTCCTGCATACATGATAGAATCCATTGGAAACGTTGCAATCTTGAAATCCTGAAAACCATTAAACTTTATTTAATTTTGAATGGAATCTAAAATTCTACTTTTTGCATATGAAGTTTGATGAGGTTGGAACCACTCAAACATCCTAAAAATTTGTGGATCTTGTGACAGAGGTGTGGCCCAACTTGAGGATGGATCCCATTGCTATGATCTCGATGATATCGATTGACTGTTGGTATGGGACCTGGGATGGCTATGCCAATGGGGTCTCGCTGAAGTGGAGGTGGTCCTTCGGGTCCACATAGATCTAGGGTTGGAAACAGAATCACTATCTGTCTACCTCTTAGTGCCCCTTGTAGATGAGAGCACCATGAAAAAAAAGGTTATCCACTAAGTGGAAGATGGTCCAAGATGTGGATGTGCTTGAAGGATGAGGGAGTAGAGGTGGAGGGCCTCCTGCAAGTATAAAGCCAGACATCTCTGGTCATGGTACCTCAAGAAATTGGCTATAGTCTAAAGCACCCTCACAAGAAGCTTCCTGAAAAGAACTCAACATCATTAGAAATAAATCATCATCATGCTGAAGAACTCATTAGCATGCATAAGAATTCATCAGTAGACTGTTGATAGATGAATTCATCCATGAAATTCTTCAACCATCAAATAACTCGGTGCTACTAGAAAATGCAAATGCTCTGTGACCTGAAACAACATCGCTAACAACTACACACATATAGATTCATGCATCCTAATTAATATTTAACATGGAATTCATTAAACCATGAGATTCCAAGTAAAAATGTATAAAAATACCAACTGACTACTATAGACATGGACAGGGAAAAATGGTATCCATGGGTCGGGCAAAAAGTTCAAACTTATTGAGAAAAATGGTGCAAAATAAAAGAGTAAAATAGGGGGGTTTTAAGGCTCATCAATTAGTGTCATGTCATATTTACTAAATTAATTCATCGTAAATATGATTGGCCAGATATGAGAGCCACTCATGTAATCAGGTCAAGGGTACTCAATGCTATAGAAAGCCACTCCGGGGTCTAAATTTAAATTTTGTGGGGAAACATCAAATCAGTTGGCACATGGCAATCTAGATGGGAGGAAAAGACACTGTCTAATTGGAAACCAAAAAGAAACATTCTTGAGGGCACCCATCCTCAAAGCATGTACTTAGTAATCACATCGAGTACGCGCAATACTATTGTCAGTTTATTATTTGTTGGAAAAACACATTAGAAAACCTCTTGGGCTACTACTCTAATTTTGTTTGAATAAAGTGAACAAGTTTTCAACACAAGTTCACTAGTTATCTAATCGGATCCATTGGGTTACCTGCAAAAAAAACCTATTTCCTGCTCATATTTGTAATGTTTTTCTAGGTAGATAGAACAGTTAACAATCAAAGGATATATCTTCTTCAATCTCATGGTCACAATGGACATGCAAGTGTACATGTTTTTTCATGTATGTATGTGTTCATCCATGTGTTGGCAACATTAAAATTGCATGCTTAGAGGCTTTTATGCACGTGTCTCTCTGAACTCATTTTCACTTGTCTATGCCTCAATGCCAGAGCATGATTATGTAGCCATTCATTTTTTGAAATGTGCAGAAAAAGGTTTTAGAACCTTAGAACCTAACCAGTTTATTATGGTGTAACTAAAAGAAATAATAATGGTTGCAATATAAGTGTATCAATTATGAATAGATACAAGCTGATAGCAATTCCTGTCATAAAGCAATAATTTAGGTCACAAAAATTTTCATTATCAAGATTAAATGCATACCTCTGGAAAATCTAAAGCAAAACACTCTGGTGAGCTCCCATATGTTCCAGCATTCATCCTCAAAGCAAGAAGATGAAAATCAAACACCTCATGCATCTTTGGCCCAGCCAAGTTCCCATGGATCAAGTTACATAGTACAACAAATGTTTCTGATGAAATGATTTTTTGAAAGACATCTGGACAACAATCAGTGATCACATTTGATGAAACCACCTTTGGACTACCATACTCCTTCATATACGTGTCATTCTCTATCTCGGTGATCTCTTGAATGCTCTTGACTTTTTCAAGAAAATATTGTCTTTCTTCCTTCCCATAACTTGGATTTCCACCACCATACAAGGCAAGCACTGATGAAACAACTTCTTGTATAAAATTTTAGTTAACAGTAAGAAAAATGGCACTTCCAAACATGATGTTATCAGATTCAGGCAATGCAGCTAAATAATTTGTTTTACCTTCATTTGAAGAATTCCACTCTTATTAGGAGTATCCTTTGAAATGGTTTGTCGAAGCAACTTCTTGGCACAGTCAGGTGGCCCAGAAGCAAGTGCTTTCACAATGGCACTTCTTATTCCTCCTGCAGTTATGCTTGATGCATTCAAAACCTATTCCAAGACTTTAGTCCAATGCACAATTTGATTATAATTTATATCTTTTTCACTGAGCGTGCTTGATTTTTTATCTATGTTTTTGTTTCCCCCATTTTCATCTTCTATTATCGGGTTATATGATCCACTCAAAATCTTTGCTTGTGCTCCATTAGTGCCCTGCAAAGATCCTATGTTATTGTCTTCCCTTCCTAGCTGAGATGACCCACTTAAAGGCTCTGCTTGTGTTTCATTAAAGCTCTGCACCAAAAAAAAACAAAATAAGAAGACAAATTTATAGAACCTGCAGCTAAAATGATTGGAAAAGACTTATTAAAGCCTAATGTAGATTGCAGCCTCAATTATTTTTCTTGATCCAAGGACCAAAAACCTTGCGGGAAAAATATACTTCTTACTGGAGCAACACATTAGAAAATTTAATGAAAAAAGTGTGCACAAGAAAAGCAAGCACACGGGGATTGATGAAAAATTTGGCACAAAGTTATGTTGTCTCATTATGATCCCATCATTCTTGTGTATCAGAGATCTAGCTACTAAAGAAGTTCATGCGTACCAGTCCTAGGCTGTAAGGAAGTAAACAAGCAACATGATGTCGAAAGAATATGCTAAAAGTGATTATCGTGTGAGGCCAAGTGCTATAAGTAGCGCGGCTGAGATTGTTTCCCAAGAGGCATTCTTGTACCAATTGTCTCTCTACCATATATGTTGAAGTTTTCAGTAAACAATAATGGTCTTTTCTACATATACATTAGAGGAAATTTCAACTCAAAATGGGCCTTTTAATTTTAACTCAAATTCCATGTCATCATGTGTTAGCCAATGAAATCAATTTAAATTTGAAATACTGTATAGGTCTTAAACACTTTTTAAATATAAATTTGGGGATAGGTATCATAAAAAAAACTATTTTTTTGTTTGTATTTTCGACATATCTCCCCGTGTTTTTACTCAAATTTCGATTGAGAGAGCTCGTTGGATGCGGAATTAAATTATGCATCCAACGAGTACCCACTTGGCATAATTTTGATGGACCCCTCTACCCCTAAAACAAGAAATACCTGAAAAAATGTGATGATGATGTCATCATCACATTTTTTCAGGTATTTCTTGTTTTAGGGGTAGCAGGGTCCATCAAAAGTATGCCAAGTGGGTACTTGTTGGATGCAGAATTTAATTCCACATCCAATGAGCTCTCCCGATAAAAATTTGAGTAAAAAAATGGGGATATATGTAGAAAATACAAACAAAAAAGTAGTTTTTCTTTTCTTCCTCCAAAATTAACAAATATTATTTTATTATTTTAACTATAATTTTATTAGTTTTTTTTAGGAGGCCCATTTTGAGTTGAAATTTCCTCTAAAGTTTGTGTGGGTTATTTTTTGTGGTGAATGGTACATCAAGTGACTGCAAAGTTTTTAAGTTCATTTGAAACTTTCTGTGTTGACATATGAGAAAACTTTTCACCTAGTTGTAATGATCTTGTGAACAGTCTGTGCCGGTGCACTTTACATCTTCTGCAAAAATAAAGTTGATGTGTTGTACTTAGCATTTTCACATGTACATTTGTACTTTATTGAATTGGTTGTGTATCCTAAAAATACACCAGTATCAAAGCCAACAAATTGTAAATTATCAACATTCGAAACATTAATCAGCACAGAACAAATGGTAAGCCTTTGCTCAGAAAGGAGTTGATTTGCACAGAAAAAATACACTGTGTACAAGTCTCATATTTTTCCACCCCCTTTTCAATTCAACTGATGGTTGGAAGCATTAATCAGCATGCAACACATTGTAAAACTTTACCCAGAAAGGACTAGAGTTGCACAGAAAAAATACAATCTACACAAGTCCCATATTTTTCCACCCCCTTTTCTATTCAATCGATGTGTAGAGGCATCCAGATCTTCTGTAGTATTAGATTGAAAATGCATTAATCAATGTAGTCAAATCTCTATCTAATTCAACAGGTTTAGAAAAGAAAGGGAGGCAAGATTTAGAATCCTGCTTGTTGGGATATAAAGACATCTTTACTAACTCTCAATGTAAGGATTATTATGACTAGTTTATGCATCTACAAGAAAAACAACCACTCCACAAATGCAAGGGAAAACATGTCATCCATTGTCACCATACAAACTGTTTCTCAAAAGACCATCTGGACATTCAACATCACATTTGCAGTGAAATGCAAGAAGGTAGATACATAAAATACATCAATGTAAACAAATGAATAAACATTGAAGCTTAGAGAAAGTCACAACAGTTAAATATGAACAAACAATCACTTTATAGTGTACATAGAATAATGAAACTCATAACACTGAATTGCTGGTCCTTGTATTGCGTAGCAAGGATATAGGGCAGTGTGTCAAATCATATGCACAACTGGCACCCCATGTAATAGGCAAGATATTTCCTATGACTATATGGTTTCCTAGTCATCGTCGGGTAATTACAAATATGATATATCATATGATAATTTGTTAAGTCATATGCACAAATTGCACCCTATGTAATATGCAAGGTATTTCCTATGACTATATTGTTTTCTATGTCTTGTCACATTATTACTAATATCGTATGTTGATGTCCTCTGGTTGCACATGTAATGGCATATAGAAGTAAGGTGCCAAGAAATCCCTAATGCTTGCTTTGGTAATAATGACACTCCACTAAATTCAACAACCTGCCATCTAGCTGCCAAGATTCTAATGAGACCCAATTTTATGGGTTTATAATATATATTGAATAGTATCCTATTGGCTTATGTGTTATCTCACTTACAAGAAAGTTGAAGAAGGGAATTAGAGGCATAAATTTCCAATATTGTATGGCTCCTCCACATGTACTTCGAAATATCCAAGGATGCTCCCCCAACAACTCTACTCTCAAATATTGGAAAACAATGTGTTGCACTATTTCCTATCTATCCCTTTATGTGGGCCCCACTCAAGACTCAAAAGGTGTCACGCCCAGTGGAACACTTCTTGAGGAAGATGAACACATCAACAGTCCCAGAACTGAAACTCACTTGAAATCTGCCAGCATATGTGTGTACATGAACTAAGTTTCAGTATTGGACTCCATTATATGAATCTAGGCATACACTCACATTCTGTCAAGCATTATAGACGTACGCTACAATAGTGAATTCCTTATATCAGTCATTGGAGGGAATCCTTGGATAAGATCTGCATCAAACACTTCTAGGCACCTTCTGCTAAAATGTGGCTCTCTGACTTATGCTGGGTACAATTTGACAAGATAAACAACTTCTGATTACAACTCCAATTTACCACGGCCAATAAGTTTGCAGATTTGGAAGTGTTTTACCTGTTCATTTCAGTATTATCAGTCATATAAATTTGTCCCTCGTTGCTGGTTGGTGAACTACATTATTCCTGTAAGTGGCTGTTAATTTTGGGAAGCATTTACATATGAAAATTAAACTATTTCAGAATTTAGTTTGTCAACTATCCTAGATGTGAAATGAATTGAGATTTACATCATTTCATTTATTATGTGTTTGAAAAAATTCTTCCTCTTGAGATTGTTGAGAGTGTTCACTATTTGATGAACCCTATATCAAATGAAAGCATGAAATATGTCCACAAATAATTAAGTAAGAATCTTATTAAAGCTATCCAGTTGTATCAAATGGTTTCCATCAATGGTGAAGTGCATCCTACAAGAAACTTTTCCTAACTATGTGAGAAAATTAGTGAATCAACAAGCACACTCTAACTACCAACAAATCAACAAATACCCCTGGTCATGCCAATGAAAGTCAGTGGTCCAAATTAGGTTCAACAAAAAGGGTAGTCAAATAGACATTAAAAGTGTGGACATGAAACAGTGAACTACTCTAGTGTACAATACATTGAGAAAAAGTTAATCAATATTCTAGGATGGATATTACATTTGGTTACGTATGAATAGCAGATCTTTTACCTGTATGAGTATTTTATTTGACCATAACTATTCAACTACTTGTATTCGCTAAAATTCCCATAAGTGATTATTTCCATTTGAAGAAAACCTATGATAGTGACTAATGTTCTTATAGGCCAAGAGGGCTAGAATAGTAATATTTAGGAAAGACAATGATTCCCTTGAAGTTGGGAGCAAGGAATATATGCCATTCTTTCCTGTATAGGAATGGAAAATGAGAATTCCCTTTGGCCAGAAATATGTGACTGTATGATATTTTATGTCTTGCGTTTTGGGAAATAACAAAAGAAGAATTAAAAAAATAAAATAAAAACAAAACAAAACAAATAGGAACCAAAATCCTAAAAGTTGAGAATACATGCCCAACCAAAGTATAGTTTCATCCATTAAATTTCAAACTTAAATAAGTTGCTTGCATATCTCACGTACAATATCACTGGTCAGGAACACTCAGACTTTCTATGATAAAATGGGCCACTTAATCTTTGTGAGAGATGACTAAAATTTTTAGAGTATGGAAGTCCAACATAGTTTCTAGTTAACTTGCAACATTAAATCATAGCTTCATAATGATAAAAGTAACAAGATTAAGTACTTCAGATGGAAAAGCATGTAGAATTATGGTTGTCAATGAGTAGTTTCTAGTTAACTTGCAACACTAAATCATAGCTTCATAAGGATAAAACTAACAAGATTAAGTACTTCAAATGGAAAAGCATGTAGAATTATGGTTTTCAAATCATTTCAGATGCACCTTGAATAATATAATCATTTATAAGGGTCCCTTTTAAACACACCCAACATTAAAAATATATATTTCGGATTAAGAAAACATAAACCATGCATTGTTGTGAGGAATTTACAGTATAACTTTATTGTCTCTTCTAGCTAGTAAGTCTCATCCACTATCAAGGAATTTATATCCTCACTACTTTGGTTAGAAGTTGGAAGATTATAGAAAGGTGTACATCTCGATGAAGATAATCGATGTTGTAGGGAAACCGAGGTGTTGTTGTACATAAAAACTTGAGGTAGGCTTCTTAGGAAATCTTAGAAAGGAGGGAAATGCCAAGAACTATTTTGTGAGATGGAAGAGAATTGCTAAGCCTAAGGAAACTATAGGGTGGGGATTAAAAATGTATACCACTTTGGTAAATATGTGTCTAAAAGAATCTAGTGACTCATCAACTAGGAAAGGATTTGACACATTGTATTTTTGTAATGTTTTTTTACAAAAATATATTTACTCATTGAATTTTTAAGAGTGGATTCGATCTATAGCTAAATCATATATCAATGCTTATGTAATTTGGCTGAAATCCTTAGTACTTTCTTTACCCCTCATTAGAGTGTGTTTGAGGATAGCTTTGGAAATTGAGGATGTCAGTTGTGAAAAGAGTCCAAGAGTGTAGTCTGTGTGTGGAGGACAAGCTCATGAACTTTAAAGGATGTTTGATCTGTAGAAGGAAGTTAGTCTAGAGAAAAGATAAGATAATTTATTAATGTCCAACAAATGACCACAAATGTTTGATTTTCTGATGCAAGAGTTATGGGCATGAGGTCAGTTGATTTAGCAGCTACAAAAAGTCATTCTTAAAGGATTAGATTGGAAATTTATCCTAATATAGGGAGGGTTGGGCACATGAACAATCCATAAGCCATTATGACTTTACCATATCCATTTAGTTCTCCATCTCCTGTATGGAATTTGCCAACTCCCATTCATGAGGGATTTCAATTAACCAGTGTTGCAAGGAACCTTTACCTGGATTCTACCCAAATCACTCCATCAAGGCATATTTCTCTAACCCCACAGCTTGGAAAGTATGCAATGGGAAAAATAGCTCATTGGACTTCTTGTATTTCATCTTTACCCTAGGTAACTCCTCGAGCAAAATCTGAGTCTGAATTGTCATTTTATCCCTTTGTTGTGTCCAAACCTATTCATGAAACCCTTAATGATAGGAGTTTAGTACCACTTTTTGTGCCTCATAAAATGACTACAGCTCTGGTTCCTTCTGTTTCTTCTACTATGATTGGAACTACTATTCCTTTTGTTGTTACTAATGATAAGATGGAAGCCCAAAAAGGTGGCATGGGAATTGATAGACAGTTGAGTGTTGAGCAGAGACCTAGAAAGAGGAGGAAGAGCCATGTATTATAGGATATTGATGAAAATAACAGGTTGAATCCTACAAGGTTGGCAATGCCTGCCTCTAGTGGCTCTATACCTTTGCCTATGTCTTAGGTGGTATTATCTTAGGGTTCATTAGTTGTTTCCCAGAATAGTCATGATGGTGGAAAATCAAATTCTTCCCTGACCCCAAGTTCAAGTATGTCATTTGTACCTTCTCCTTCTTATTATCAGACAATACCAAGAGCAAAGGGAGGGCATACAGTCATTTTTTCTGAGCAAACAACAAGTTGTATAGAGCAGGATAGATTGTATTATGAAGAGGCTGCTTCTTTAGCAGCAACCGCAGTCAAGAACAGTCAGTTCATTTGGAGTCAGTTAGTTGTTCAAGAATACTCCAGAGTGAGTTCTCTCAAAATTGATCAAAATTTGTGGATGCCATTTTAAAAAGGCTCGGGGAAATTCAAATAAATACTTATTTTGGAAATAGTTTTCTAGGATCCAATGACAATAATTATACCAAACAAGAAAGCATAATAGTCATTTAGAAGAGCAATTTCCGATCATTAGTTAGAAAGCATCAAAAGAAGCAGAAGGAACTATTTTTTTCAAGGAAACCATAGTGCAGGGTAGGTGGTACAATGAATAATGGAACTTTGGCCCTATCCATATCCTTAACTAGCAAGAAAAGGAAAATACTACGGTACACTAGTTACAAATACATGCTAATCTTCAGCTGTGGATATGTATGTTTTTCTAAATTGTATGAACCTGAAGAATATATGGTTTTTTTTTCAAACTACAAAATGGATGAAATCGGTGATAGCTACTCACAAATATTTTATTGAAAGGTTTGATTTAGGTGTATTGAAGAGTATTAGTTTGCATGGGCAAACACGGGTTTACTGTAGTAACCAACAACACCCCTAGCTCACTAGCCCTTTCAGCGACAGACCGCAGAGCGGCTTGAAGTCTCACCCGAAGTGATTCTAATGGGTTGGCCAAAAGACTCAAGTGTCTTCGACCAGGTTTTGGGGAAGCCTGGGTGTCTCGCAGCTCTTCTAGCCTGCGAGATCTCTCTCTCTCTGCGACGCGCAACCTCCTCTTAATTGCAATGACTCTAGTCCTTATCGCATCGTCGTGCCTTGGGCAACGCGTAACTCCTTCCTACGCTGATTCTCAACCGCAGCGCACCACAGCTCCTCTACTGGTACCATACCGCCTCCTTGCGATATCCTACCGCTGCGGCTCAGCGTACTCAGTGTTACTCGTTCCAACTTACGAGACTCAATATACAAGGTTGCTTAACTCTATGACTCTTAACTCTAAGAGTTGAAGCATAGATAAACTTATTATACAAAATACTTAAGGGTTTCAACTTGCATTCATCTTCTATAGTGATATAAACTGAATAATGCATACATACATTAAACTGTAAACAAGGCCCATGTGATAACTGATAGATGCAACAAATAAACACAACACATAAATCAATCACATAACACACAATTTTAATGTGGTTCACCTCCAGGATGGAAGTTACGTCCATAGAACTGTGTTTCTATTATAGATTAGGGGAAGGTAAACACAGTTCTACTGCACAGCATATGCAGCTCAAGATCTTCTTGGTAACTCTGCACACAGCCTAGAGCCCTTCTCTCTTAGATCTCTTCTCTACTCTATATTGCACCTCTTACAATATACTCTTCCCTCTCTGTCGATCCCTGCGGATTGTTACATGCATGCTCTATGAGCTGGCTACTGGTTACAGTAAGATAACTACAGCTAATAACAGAACCAGAGCTTGGCTTCTATACAATTGTCCAACTATTGTATAACTGTCTAGCCCACAAAATGACCAACCCTTTTACAATACAAAATATATCCCTTTATAGGCGGCCCGAAGGTCTCACCATTGCAACACTGTGGGCCTGTCCCAACAGTAACCCAAAACCCTAACTAGTGACAGTCGGCATATCTGTACTTGAGGTAGCCTCTTTTCGTCACACCACAGCTCTCTGCAGTATTCCATGCTTCCTAGTGCTGACCATCGATACTGTGCATCGCTTCCCTTTTTCTGTCCTTCGTCTTCAATACCTCGGCCTCGTTACTCCTTTTCCTTTATGAGGGTAGCTGAGCCCTCCTATCTTCACCACTGCCTTCAATGTAGTGGGTGAGCTTTCTCTTCTCGTCCGCTCAGGTATCGTCGTCTCCCTTGGCTTCTCTGCCCTAAAAGTCACGGTTTCCAGCTCTGCTCTGTAGCTAGAAACATGCTATGGCGTCGTAGCTCCATCTTATCTCCTCTCTGCCAAAACTGTCTGTCTGCTAAACTGGCAGCTTCTTTTGTAGCTACGGGACCCTGCTCTAACAGTCCCCTAAGACTTATTTGTGCCTCGTCCCCGAGCCACTACCAGCGGGATTCTCCTGCTGTAGCTTCTCCTTGGCTTCCTGTGAAGTCTGTTGAAACCTATCCTGAAGTCCTGCGACTTCGTTCTGCATCGCTACGACACACTCTTGTGCCGATTCAAGCATAGCTTAACTAATACTGGAATCTTCTGTTACATCAATCTCATTTCTGGTGGCCGTGAACTCCTTAACTTTTTTCTTTTATGCCGAAGACGATAATCCTTGACGCAACAGTCATCTAGACTGAATCCGCCGATCATATTAATTGCATGGACAAGACCACACCCATCATCAGATCCTCAATAAGTGCTAAAATCCGATCAATTTTCCCTCGAAGTGTGTGTGTACAGGCGCCGGTCTCGTCGAGGATTTACCAAATCTGGGAAATTGATTACACTGCTGCCAAATCCATAGTAAGATATACCGGTCATTTCTTCATTAACTGCCTGTCATAAGGCGACTTGACTAGCCCTCTGTTTTCTTGCGAAAGCTGGTACGTGGCACGGAGAGACATCGCCTTGCTGCGATGCAACACCACATCCTCTGCTTAAAACAAACTTAAGTGCCCCCCCCCTTTTTTTTTTTTTACTATTTTTTTTTCAACTGATGACTTGCACAAAATGAACCGTCCTTATGCGATTCCTTATACTTAGAATATCTGCCGGTGTAGACTAATTCCCGATGCGATGCCTCCTTTCAACTACAATAGACATCTGCACCACGTAAGTTGTCTAGGCTAGGACTGAGAGGTGGGGTGGCTATCACTATAAATCTTGAGCCTACTGCCATTAATCAATGTGGGGAGAAGCTCCCCATCCAGTTTGCTGAGCTGAACAGAACCTCCCTCTGTAACTTGCTGTATCTGATATGGCCCCAGCCAATGCGTCTTGAAATTCCCTGGAAACTTAATAAATTTACTGTCATAGAGGAGTACTAGGTCTCTGATATGAAAGGTCTTACTCTTAATGTGTCTGTCATGCCAAGATTTTTCTCGTGCCTTCTGCACTTTCTGATGGAAGCCAGCGATGAATCTATCTTCCTCTAAGGCAAGCAGCTGTGCTAGCCTTTCATCCACTGTGTCTGTATCAGCCATCCTGGTGATCTGAGCGATTCTTAAACTGGGAAGAATATACTCCATGGGCATAACAGCCTCCTATCCATACACCAAACTGAAAGGTGTATGTCCTGTAAGTTTCTTGCATGTGGTCCTATACGCCCATAATACAACGTTAACTCTGAGGTCCCAATCATTCCTTCGGCTGTTGTAGATCTTTGTAAGAGTGTTTTCTAAAATCTTGTTAAAATCCTCCACCGTACCATTAGCCTGTGGGTGGTAGGGAGTGCTCTTATGGTGCTGAATCTGAAATTCTTCCGTCAAGGCCTCAATAGTGTGGTTTAAGAAGTGTGTACCTTGATTGCTCATCAAAATTACTGGGCATCCAAATCTACTAATGATGTTTTCAAAAAGCAACTGTGCGGCTGTAGCAGCATCACAATTTCTTACTACTTTGGCCTCTGCCCACCTGGTGAGGTACTCTGTGCCGGTGATGATGTATCTCGCACCAGTGCGTTTTCCTGGTGGGTTGATAGGACCCACAAAGTCTATAGCCCACTTGTCAAATGAGCGCAATGTAACCTACAGTCACAGCGGCATTTCATCTCGTTGTGAGGGTTTTCCTACCCTCTGGCAGATATCACAGCATCTACAAAAGTCCTTAGTGTCCTTGTGCAATGCAGGCCACCATAATCCTGCAGCTAGGATTTTCTGCGCAGTCAGCTTTCCTGCGAAATGACCTCCTGCGGTTCTTGAATGTGCCTCTCTGATGATAGCGTATTTTTCATGCGGCATCACACATCTGCAGAGGACTTCATCTGGACCTAACTTGTATAATTGTCCTGTGAGCAGGGTGAAATCTGTTGCTTTAACAAGCAACTGCTTCTTTTTCTGCTTAGTAAACTCATCAGGTGCTAATCCTACAGTGAGAAAGTGAATGATATCAGCATAGTAGTCATCTATGATCTGGATAGAAAAAAACTGCGCATCTGGCAAATTTTCCTCTAGGTTACTTGGCTCTTCTCCTGAGTCTATCTGCGACAGGTGATCAGGTCCGGCGTTCAATCTTCCTGGTTTCACAATGATTTCAAAATCATACTCCTGAAAGAGGAGTAACCATCTACAAATTCTCCCCCCTAACACTGGCTTATTGACCAGATACTTCAATGCGGAATGGTCAGTAAACATTTTGAACAAGGCACCCAATAGGTAGTGCCTGAACTTCTGCAGTGCATACACCATAGCTAAGCCTTCACTTTCTGTTGTGGTGTAGTTATTTTCTATTGTCGATAGCTTTCTGCTGGAATATGCGATAGGATGATCAATATGCCCTTCTCCTGGTTGCGTTAAAACAACCCCTAGTGCGATGATAGATGCATCCACATGTACATGGAATGGCTTAGTCCAGTCTAGAAATACTAAGATGGGTGTTGTAACCATATTCTCTTTAAGTGTGTCTAGACTCTGTTGGCATTCCTCATTCCATATGAATTTATATCTTTCTTTAACAATTTCTGCATCGATGCTGTGATCTTTGCGTATCCCTTGATGAATTTTCTGTAGTACCCGGTATGACCAATTACTGTTCTCAATTGTTTGACTGAGTTGGGTGCTGGAAGATTTACAATGATGGCAATATTTGCGGGATCTACCATCAAGCCTTGTCTGCAAACAATGTGACCCAACAAAATACCAAATAGCGCACAGAATATACATTTTTTCAAGTTCAGAGAAATCTAGTGCTACCTACATTTCTCTAACATCAGTATTAAATCTCCTATGTGCTTTTCAATTAATCCAAATACAGTCCAATCATCAAAATAAACTTCTAGGAATTTATGAATGTATTCTTTAAATATAGCAACTACTACTCTAGAAAAGATAGCTGGTGCATTCTTAAGACCAAAAGGCATTACCGTATACTGGAATGAGCCCCATTCTGTTGCAAAGGTGGTCTTGGATCGATCTTCTGGATGGATTTTGATCTGGTGA
Organism: Pseudotsuga menziesii; assembly: GCA_001517045.1. Classification (NCBI taxonomy): domain Eukaryota; kingdom Viridiplantae; phylum Streptophyta; class Pinopsida; order Pinales; family Pinaceae; genus Pseudotsuga; species Pseudotsuga menziesii. Next base: position 181,899 of record LPNX010375278.1, read on the forward strand.
TAGCCTGAAAAGCCATCAGTGAAGGAGTAGACCTCCTGTCCTCCCAAATTGTCTAACACCTCGTCAGTGAACGGTGTCGGAAATGGATCATGAAGCGATGCATCATTGAGTTTACGCAGATCGAAAAATATCCTGATGTCTCCTTTAGTTTTCTTTTCTTGTATGACCATGGGACTAACCCATTCGCTCTCTTCTACGGGCTCAATGATGCCTGCTGCTAGCATCTTATCGATCTCATCCTTAACTTTTTCTTTGTAGCGCGGATTTAATCTATATGGACGCTGCTTGACTGGTCGAGCATCCTCCTTCAATGGTATCCTCATTACTCCCAGGTCTCCGACTATTCCCTTCATCTCTGTGAACTTGGTGGGAAATAGGTCCTGATAGTCATGTAGCAAGTCTGCAATCTGTCCAACTGTTTCATCGTTCCAATAGTATTCGATAGAGGCAAAATTTGGTTCTATGTCTGTGCCGATATTGATATTTTTAATCTTGATGGGCTCTGTGATTGCTGGAATTTCTAACTGTGGTCCTTCAACATCGCGGTTCCCTTCTGACTCCGGAATGTTGGTGTTGCGAGGATCCTCATCCTCATCCTCTGGTTCTGCTCCAAATTTATAGCACTCAAGCGCATCTTTTAACTGGATGGCCCACTCAGGCTGAGTCTGTATCGATAAGGTACAATCCTCAAATATCTTGATCTTTATTATATCTAGGGCCTGGTCAACACTTGGGTATTCAGATTAAAAAGCGAAGGTGAGTATAAAGTTGTCTATCATAAGTGGCCATGTAGTTGTTCCCTTGCGCAGTTCAGTCTCTGTGTACCAGTTCCTTGGAACTGTGTCCAAAGTATGAATGAATCGGTGAACCCATTCCTCCTTGGGAATGTCCGACCAATTCTGTTTGCATGCCTAAATATGTGATCTGGGGTCACTTTCTCCTCTGTACTTCTGCTAGACATACTCTCGGTCGATAGAGAATCTGATCGCCATTAGTCTCTTGATATCATCCCATGATGTGATATTCTCTTTATGTGCACACCACCATCTTGCATGTGTGGCTCGTACTGCAAGGTCCATAGCTGTGATCCTTTGCTCGTGAGGAATTTGTTGTTCAAACTGCTTGAGAAAGTCCTGGATATCTATTAGAACATGAAACAATGGAATCTCATTGATCTCTGCACCAATCCATCATAGTGACTTAGTCAAGTATGTGCATCTATGCGCTGAGACTTCGTGAAGTGTGTTCTGCCATTTCTCTATACCAACATTTGAATCTGATGCACATGAGCTGTCGCATCACCAACTAATGTTCCCTTCCACAGTTGGATTGATATAGTCGCTCTAGTTTGTGGTCATCTGATAGAGAATTTCTATGTTGCATGCCTCTTCCTCTACTCGGATAGGTTCAATATATCTAGGACCCTGAAAAGGATCCAACGGTGCGATGACCCGGATCTGCACGTCCTCAAAGGTCATTTGTCTTCTCTTTAGGTCAATAATGGCCATGTTACCGATCACCCAATAAATGCCTAGTAGTGTTGGATATGGTCTACTATCGCCAATGATTTCTATAACTTCAAAGTCCATGAAGCTACGAACTCCGTCGATGTCAACTGGCACTTGCGGTAATCGACCCAGGGGTGATACTCTCTACTGATTAGATAATCTCATATGAGTAGGTGATCTGACTAACTTAGGGCTACCCATCTGTTGCCATGTCTGCTTAGTCAAAACATTTACATCTGATCCTAGATCTAGGATCACCTCATCCATTTCGAATTCTCCAATCTGTGCTGTGAGTCGCATCTCTCTTCCTATTCTTGTATGTCCTGTAATATTATGAACAACACGCTGTGTACTGCTCATGGAAGAAGATGGATGACACTGATCTATGATGCGCTGGATTTCTCCGATAGCTTGCTCATTTCTCATGAGTTTTAAACAGCTCCACAGGAAGGATTGTACACTTCTTGTCATCTCATCCTCATTACATGTACCTGATGTGGTAGCTTGCAATATCTGTACAGGGATAACGCCACAAGGTGCTTGCTGCGGTATGCCCCTAGACGGTGGTACCTATGATCTTGATTGCATAGGGTCATCAAAGAAAGTCTTATCTTCCTGAAATGTCTGTTTATTCTTTTGCAGGTCCATTGGTGTTTCTTTGTTAGGAGCTCTGTGCACCCACTCCTGACCTGTGTTCTTTTCATTATCCGGCGATGTCCCACTAGTGGAAACACCGCTGTGAGTCACAATGTCGACTCTTGGTTCTGGCTCTTCCTGCTCAGCAGCAATAAGCTGGATGTTTTGGTGTGCTGCTGGCTTAGGTTCTATGATCTTAGATATCGAGGTAGGACACTCCTCTATAGTATGATCATAAGATTTACAATAACTACAAGTGGTGGTGGGACTCTGACAGTCTCTAGCATAATGTCCTACAACTCCATAGTTGTAGCAAGTAACTGGTCTGCGACGATGACCAAAGCCTTCTCCATGGCCAAATCCTTCTGTATGGCCAAAGCCTCCTCTGAATCCTCCTCCATGGCCACCATAAGCTGTATCATGCTATGGTCCTGCTGCTGGACCCTGTGGTTCTGATTAGACTCTGTACATATCTTGATTTTCTCCTACCATAAGATCATAGGCTCGACAATCTTGTTCATCATGGCCTACCGACTTGTAAAAGTTGTAGTATAAGTTCTTAGGTGTCTGCACGTACTTCTGAAGTAGAGGGCACTGCTGAGGTATATGTCCTCACGTTTTGCATATTTCACACCACGGCCCGTGGGTCTGTGGTAAGGGGTTAGGAGCCCCTGTTGCTATATATTCTACAAATACTGGATAGTTGTCTTTAGTATGGCCTTGTGCTTTACACCTTATGCACCATATGTCTTGTGCAACCTCCTTTCCTTTCTTAAGCTCATGCAACTGTAACATGAGATTAGCCAACTAGTTTTGTAGATTTGTCATGCCTGTGCTGGTTTCCACTAGAGGTGAAGCCTCTAGTTTCATTGCCATCTCCAACGCGTCATCCTGTGTCTAGAGTTTCTGCTGCATTAATGGTAGTCTGATGTGAGGGAGCAGCGCTGCAATAAACCATTCCTTATGCTGCTCTGGCGCAAACTCAAGGCTGACTTGGTCTATAAGGGCTTTGAATTTCTGATCAAAGTCCCACACCGACTCTGTAGGTAGCTGTTTGATATCTTTGAGCTCTGTAATGAACTGTGACTCAAACTTAGGTTTCTTAAACTCTTTAATCATGGCTGTCTTGATCTGTACAAGTGTTCTGGGTACTATGGTATACTTCATATACCATGTCAAGGCTCAATCTCTTAGCGTGGTGACCAACTGTACAAGTTTAATGGTATCGTCATTGATGGTTTTAATGGTACACATGGCTTCACATAGATACCAATGCTGCTCTGGGTCCTCTTCCCCTGTACCCTTAAAAATAGGTAGCTTCATATCATCCCCCATTCTATTTCTACGTGGTGGATGTTGATTTGCTGTGCTACTACCACTTGACGGTGTAGCTGAAGTTGATGTAGCAGTGGTAGGTACTGTCTGCGAGCTACTGGATGGAGTTCCTACGGGATTGTTCTGAGTCCCAGTCTGTTTCTATGGGGTGTAAGGGTGGTAAGGGATACCCCCTTCTGTTCCTTCTGTAGTACTATGACTCTGTTGTCTAGTATTATCTAGACTATCTTCAAATATGGGAGATTTGAAATCTACTTTATATTTCTTTCCACTACGTGTTCGTCCAATGTCATCAAAATCACTTTGAAACTCTTGTGACATTACTATATTTACTTATTCATCTGAAACTAGATCCATTGTTCCTTTTTCATGTAATAACATCTTAATGGACAAGTTTAAAGATTTTAGGTACTTACTGTGATATCCTTTGAAGAAGTAGCGCTCAGCTTCGCTGAAGCTTTTTCTCTGGTCGACTGCAAACTCTCTGACAAAGCCTTCTAACACACTTGTAAGCCATAAGTCTACTACCCTCGTAATGGGATTATCAAGGTTCTTCACGGTCTGAATCAGCTCCAGTGTCTAGACAATGTCTCTTTTCTTCTTCAGTATGCTTGTATCAGTCAACTTTGATAACCAGTCATAAAGCTCGTTCCCAAAGGTCGCAGAAAATATCGCATGTAGGTCTGTAATGATATGTTTTTGTAACTAGGCCTCTGTACTCAGTTTAAGACTCCTGTTCTCTCATTCGACAAACTCTTTCTCCTTAGACCAAACATCAGTAGGCCTCCACCAGAACATGAATGCTCAGTTTGTTCAAAACCCGCAATGGAACCATTTGTTGGTTTGCATGGGCAGACTCAGGTTTACTATAGTTAACCAACAACACCCCTAGCTCACTGGCCCTTTCAGCGACAGACTGTAGAGTGTCCTGAAGTCTCACCCGAAGTGATTCTAATGGGTTGGCCAAAAGACTCAAGTGTCTTCGACCAGGTTCTGGGGCAGCCTGGGTGTCTCGCAGCTCTTCTATCCTGCGAGATCTCTCTCTCTTTGCGACGCGCAACCTCCTCTTAATTGTGATGACTCTAGTCCTTATCGCATTTCCGTGCCTCGGGAAACACGTAACTCCTTCCTATGCTGATTCTCAACCGCAGCGCATCACAGCTCCTCTGCTGGTGCGATACCACCTCCTTGCAATATCCTACTGCTGCGGCTCAGCGTACTCAGTGTTACTCATTCCGACTTACGGGACTCAATATATAGGGTTGCTTAACTCTGTGACTCTTAACTCTAAGATCTGAAGCATAGATAAAATTCTTATACAAAATACTTAAGGGTTTCAACTTGCATTCATCTTCTATAGTGCTGTAAACTGAATAACGCATACATACATTAAACTGTAAACAAGGACCATGTGATAACTGATAGATGCAACAAATAAACACAACACATAAATCAATCACATAACACACGATTTTAACGTGGTTCACCTCCAGGATGGAAGTTACGTCCACAGAATTGTGTTTCTATTATAGCTCAGGGGAAGGTAAACACAGTTCTGCTGCACCGCATATGCAGCTCGAGATCTTCTGGGTAACTCCGCACACAGCCTGGAGCCCTTCTCTCTTAGATCTCTTCTCTACTCTATATTGCACCTCTTACAATATAATCTTCCCTCTCTGTCGATCCCTGTGCATCATTACATGCATGCTCTATGAGCCGGTTACTGGTTACAGTAAGATAACTACAGCTAATAACAGAACCAGAGCTTGGCTTCTAGACAATTGTCCAACTATTGTCTAACTGTCTAGCCCACAAAATGACCATTCCTTTTACAATACAAAATATATCCCTTTATAGGCGGCCCGAAGGTCTCACCATTACAACACTGTGGGCCTGTCCCAACAGTAACCCAAAACCCTAACTAGTGATAGTTGGCATATCTGTACTTGAGATAGCCACTTTCCATCACACCACAGCTCTCTGCAGTCTTCCATGCTTCCCGGCGCTAACCATGGGTACTATGCACCGCTTCCCTTTTTCTGTCCTTCATCTTCAATACCTCAGCCTCATTACTCCTTTTCCTTTATGAGGGTAGCTGAGCCCTCCTATCTTCTCCGCTGCCTTCAATGCAGTGGGTGAGCTTTCTCTTCTCGGCCGCTCAGGTACCATCATCTCCCTTGACTTCTCTGCCCTAAAAGTCACGGTTTCCAGCTCTGTTCTGTAGCTAGAAACATGCTACGGCGTCGTAGCTCCATCTTATCTCCTCTCTGCCAAAACTGTCTATCCGCTAAACTGGCAGCTTCTTCTGTAGCTACGGGACCCTGCTCCAACAAAGAGCAAAGACTAGCCTACCAAAAGATTGTTCCAGTTGTTGACATTAAAAACATACAAAATAATGATCTTTTCTAACCTAGAATTTGGTGAAAAAAACTCCTTAAACTTGGAATTTTGAAATACATGACTCCTTATGCTAAGATGACAATACCTAGAAATCATACACAATTATGGGGGAAAAACCATAATTACCATTTAAATAAGAGAAAGAGAACTATATAATAATCCATTTTAATTGAACTGGTCTGCAAACACTTTAATCATTCAAAAAAATATCTACATTCACTGCAGAATCTTATAGAAGCATTGTTTAAACTTAAATATAAGAATTATGGGCACTCTTTTAAATAAAGTCTGCTTGGTGTGGATACAATGAACCAATAATTCTTTCTACCACAACATATGTTCCCACATTGAAGTAAGGCTTGTATGATGCAATTCTACACAACCCTCTCCAGCCATTTGATGGTTGTCCATTATGTTCACCACCTACATCAGCTAGAGCAGATGGACCTGCTCTACATAAAGTTCCATGCATCATTTACCACTTTGCAGGATGTAATTTCCTAATAATGCATCCCACAGAATTGCGAAAAAAAATACTTATCCACCTATAATGAACTCAACAAATAACAGTTCATCATGTCAGAGTAGAATGTTAGCAGTAAACTGTTTCAATGCAAAACCATTACAATACAGTCCATGGAAAATCAGAGATTCCCAAGGAGATAATGTTAATTTTCACTCCATGCATGTGACACAATGTCCCTAAGGTAAAAATGGAAAAAAAGACTAAGATTATTCAAGCTCTAGATGTAACATAAGAATAGTAGGCATAGTTCATATTACACCTCAAAGTGCATTCACATGCATTTGGAGGCATTATTTCCAGCAATGCAAATTTGTGTGAGCTTGCTGGCCTACCTCAGCAGCTAAGGCAACACATTAGGGACTATTTTGACATTTTATTGTGCATACTTTACAGACAAATTTTGAGCAACACTTGGAAAAATCAGATCCTGCAGAGCCTGCTGTATAGGGATACGAATGAAGTAATTATGTAGACATGTTGTCCCTATTATAGAAGTCATATGAAGACCAGCCTATGCAGAGAAGCAATGAAGCTTTTTTAGGTGAGATAATGTGAGGATTTGGCTACATCCTGGATATATGCAAATCAAGAATGGTGAGAGCTCATCCTCTTGGAATAAGAGGGACAATGGATTTTGTGTATGGTGCATGTCAACATCTACAGTCCCAAAGTTGAATTTGAAAAACTGCCCTATTGTATTCAAGATGGGGCTACAATACAAGAGGTTTTTCGGGAGGCTTGCTGTGAAATTTTCCTAGGGTATTGTCTGCTTCAGCTCCACTTTATAACTATCTTTCAATATCCATCGACCAGATCCAACCACAAATTATGTAGGTGTGCTAATGAAAGTAATTAGTCCAAATAAAAGCATGAAATTGCGTCATTGAATAAAACGGGGCACACTGACTATTAATTCATCACCTATATTCCTCTGGTTTGGATGGCCATTTGTACTCCTCTCGTATGGAAAGAGGCAAAAAGTGGTGGAAAAAGTAATCCCCCTAGTCGAGAATAGCACCTTTCTGCACACCAATTCAACTGCCATATCCAACATAAGTTAGAGGATCATTTGTGTGCTTATGCTTCTCCTCTAATGGTAGATCAAATAACTCTCTCGATACCTCACATCCAGACATGAGAAGCTCTGGAGAAACTCCATGGTTTATCAGTTGGAAGCATCCCCAGTCTCTATAAGCATCTGATTTTTCCTCCATAGTATTTCTCTATCGTTTGTCACAGAGACTGGAGATATCTATCATGGGTATCTCCTCTTCCACAAGCTTTTATTCTGAGGGTTTCTCGTCATCAGGTCTCATGTATCTCGTAGGCACATAATTGATGCTGCTATCTGCAAGACACTAGACACTCTGGATTGGTTCAGGCCATTCCATTGGAAAACAACCTGAAAAAGCTATCCACTGCTAAATTAAGACAATTGCTAGTGGATTTCTCGTACAACTTTCACTTCCTAGCCATCGGAGCATATATAATGTATATATACCTTAACCTTCATGGAAAACAAATTAGTATATTTATCCAAACAAACAAAAACAATGTGTAAAGAGTTGAAGCTATCGAAGAAGCAATCCACTCAAGAAAACAAATCTATATTTATATTTTTTTAAGACAAAGAGTTAAGCGAAGTATTGGAGAAGAAATAAAAAAAATAAGCTCCTTGCAATAAGATCTCGAACAATACCACAATATTTTGGAATTATTGAAGGTTTGCAGATGATTGTTCTATATAATAATTGCCTTGAAGGACTTCTTCCTAGAGACCTGATTCATTTGAAAAACTTGACTAATGTTAATTTATGGAACAACAAATTGAATGGAAACATAATTCCTCTTTGTGGTTCAAGTTTTCTCAAAACATTGTACTTGACAAATAATAGTTTTTTCACAGGAAATCTCGTCCCAATTGGTTGATTCCGGAGGTTTAAGCTGTCTCTGACTAGGTAGGAATGGCTTGAACAACAACATTCCTAAAGATATTGGCCAGATGTTGGAGCTCAATCTATTGGACTTATCTTGGAATAATCTCATCGGTGGGTTACCTACAGAGCTTTCTTAGTGCATGCATCTGAGTCATCTGGATCTAAATAATAATCATTTCTCTGGACCTATCCCTGGATTTTTTGGTGATTTATGCGGGCTTGGAGAGCTAAAACTATCCTTCAATGAATTTAATGGAACAATTACATCTTGGCTTGGGAATTGTACCAGTTTACTCACTCTTGCTCTTGACAATAATAAGCTTTGGGGTAGTTTACCAAGGCACCTGGTGAACCTTGTTTCCTTGAATGTTCTCTATTTGTAGAAGAATAACTTTTCTAGACTAATCCCTTCTTCTATCAAAGACTGTGAAAAATTTAATGACTTGAGGCTCTCATACAATTCTTTGATAGGCTCAATTCCAGTGGAGATTGGAAATATTGGTAATCTACAAGTCATGCTAGAGTTGAGTGGTAATTTTTTGTCTAGAAGTATTTTTTTTTCACTTCGGGATTTAATGATGCTCAAATTTCTCAATCTCTACAATAATCAACTTAGCGGTGAATTTCTTGATGGGATTGGGGATCTTAGAAGCTTGGCTAAGTTGAAATTATCCAATAATTTTCTCCAAGGACAGTTGCCATTGAGTGCTTCCAAATGGCATTGGATCTCTTTTGTGGGAAATCCTGGACTCTCCGAAAAGCTGTTGGCTCCCTACTCACAAGTTTCATTGGAACCTTCAAGATCTAGAAGGAATCAAATAACAAAGAGAGAAGTAGCTGGCATCTCTATTGCAATTGTATTGAGTTTAATCCTTTTGGGTGGAATTACGCTCTTGGTTTTATTGAAAATTTATGCTATTTGGGCCAAAGCAATTTCTTCCTCTAGATCAATTTACCACAGGAATGACTTTGAATTGAACAACGAATAATGTAAATGGAAATTTGAAAGCATGGTTGAAGAAACATACATAACTCAGGATGATTATAACACAGGGTCTTCTGAGAACCATAATTTACCCTTAAGAATATGTATATTCCAAAAGAGCCACATGGAAGAAATAAGTTTGCAAAGTGAGAATCATGCTGATGGAATATGTCCTTGAAGGAAAGGACATTTTTGTGTTGGCCTTCATAACTTTTTTGGATTGCAGTCAGTTTAAATTGAGAAAAATATCTACAAGGGATGTCCGCTTTGATGAGATCATTGTAAGAAGATTATTCATTTGGGCTGACTGATAGCATTGAAATATTTCAAGTATCATTTGATGTGGAACTGATCTTGACATTATAGTCTCATCACTTGCCACAACTGCCAACTGCATCTGTTTATGGCCTCACAGTCGAATTTCTTGGAGCAGAAGAAGATATTATACTAATAGTGTTCCTCACATAACCTGTTCAGTTGCCTTTATCATTTCAAGTGGGAGAATCTATTTAGTTTTCAAGGGACCCTGGACCAGACATATGGGAAAACAACATTAAAGCAAGCTACTCAAACTTCAAATTGTCTACAACACCTCCCAAGTTGCATACCCCTCAATTGCAAGCTAGTATCACATAGTCAACTTGAATAGCAGAGATGAATTACAGACTAGTACCACATGACTTGGACAGTAAATAGGGAGTGCACCCTTTTCATGGAATCAATATTTGTGGCAATTGTGTATTGTACCAGAGCATCCTCACAAAAATGGTGTTTTCAACATGGAGTGTCCATTCTACAGATGTCATTCTACTTCTACCTAGGAAAACTATGGAGGGGTTCAATGGGGTGGGTATTAGGTGGGACGTGGCTATTAAGAAAGACAAGTTATGGGATCTAGTTCCAGATCAATTTACGGGTGGTCGGTTGGATCGACACAGCTTGAGAACCACGAGCTAGTAACATGCCGCATAGACAAGTGAGCACACAAGACGAGGTGATGTCGGGAGTTGATTCGATGCCTAGGGTTAGTGTCAATTCCTGGGATAAATGATAAAAATTCCCAGGAAAAATAAACTTATCAGCGATTTTAACCTAGCTACCTACTCTTCAAGAAAAATTTACCAATTCAAACTAAACCAAGAAACTTTCAGTATTATAATCGGGAAAAATTTATCAATTCACACTGAACTAAGAAACTTACCAGGGATTTTGCAAGGAAAGAAGGAGATGTTTACTCTAGAGCTATATAATTCATGGCTTGACTCTTCATGAGCCTCTAGGTTCTCTCTAGTGTTGTTTTATCTTGGAAATAATGGTAATACCAAAATTGTAAACCATCAACCGCGGTAAATATCCATACCAATCTCCTCAACGATATCACAATTTGGACAGGCTATTTGGCACCAACGAGCTGAGTAGTCATTAATGGAATTAGAGGACGAAATCTCCATGGGGTTCAGAAAAATCTGCCATCGTGCCCTAATAGAGGTGGGTGGAGAGTTGGGTGGCAGAATAGATTTTTTTGTTTTTTGTTTTATTATTTTATTATATAAATTATATAGATTTATTTATATATATAAATTATATAGGTTTTGTTTTTTTTTTGTTATATATATATTTGTTTTATTTTTATTATTTTATTATATAAATTATGTTAATTAGGTACATATTATATTTTTTTAATAATTATCATATAAGTTGTTTAGTTTTATAAATGGAGTAGTCTACGGAGTCGACGACTTGGCCCAGAAGCCGGTCGTAGTTGCAACTTCTCAGCCAAATCATCGACTCTGACTGGTACCAAAATATGATCAATACTCTTTAAGACGGTGACCAGCGACAGCCACAGATGAGGGCCTTGCATCCCCTTGAGAACTGGCCATTCGAATGTGCCTCCATGTAAACTTACCAAATGCATCCAATGCATGGCCAAAAAACACATCAACTTCGGATTTTTGGATTGAAAGTATTGTTTGACCCCTGCTCTACAATGACATTTGCAACAAGTAAACCTCCTTTCAAAGTTTAATCACTTCTTCTAATGTCTTCTTCAGTTTTCCTTTGGAGCATGTGAGGAATGTTGATGTGCAAAAACCAGTGACCTTTGCATATAGTGGCATTGTAGGAGGGTGCTCATGCTTTTCCCAGGATGAAAGATCAAAATGCATATGGTTATGAGTGCATAGGCTGGAGATGGTGATAATTGTGAATATAAAGTGGAAGCAGTAACTCTGGTAGCATTGAGACCTGTAAAATTCCATAACAACTGGTTATTGATTGGAGTGATGAACATGATCGGAGAGACAAGAACCATACCTTTGAAGCGCTCCGACTGGTCACTATGAGATCCTAAACTGACCTATCATCTGAAAAAATAGGGTATCGAGTGCCAAAAACAAGGGAGCAGGGGTTGAATGATACCTTCAGCCCACAGATCTAAAGTGGACGTGTTTTTTTTTCCATGCATTAAATGCATTTGGTAAGTCTACGTGGAGGAGGCGCATTCGAATGGTTGGTTCTTGAGGGGATGTACGACTAATATGGTTCTTCTAGCTAGGTATTGATATGGTATTGGTTCTAGTACCTAATTCATAATTGACGTAGGAACCTAATTTTCCTTTGGAATGCACTTAGTCGGGTTTGATTCTATGGTGTAGCAGGGATAAAGATGGTCAAGAGAAAATTCGCGCAATTGGTTTGGTGGATCTCTAAAGATCGAGGTGCATGGCACCAATATTACTAATAGAAGGTGTTACAGTTTACAAAATTTAATTTACACTTCATTGTCAAATTTGAAATTTTTCATGACACAATTAGAAATAACTAACATAAATGACTAATTCATATTCTTCTAGATAGTCATATATTATGCCGTGACTAAATTAGTCATTTATGTTAGTCATTTTTAATTCTGTCACTTATTATCTACTCATATTTGTTAACTAGTGACTAATTTAGTCATTAATTTTAGTCGTTATTTAGTAGTAAATCACTTGAAAAACCTATGGTGACTAGAATTTTTAGTCACCTAGTAGCTAATTCCTCATTTTGTACTAGTGAAAGACCATTGATGATGCAGTAGTGAATGGAGAATGAGAAGGAGGTTTGTACAAATTAAAGGGCCATCCATAACAAGCATTGGTCCATGACACAGTAGAGCCAAATGAACTTTGGCATAGAAGGATTTCACATGTGCATTACAGAGCACTACCTATTGCCAGCAAAGCTATTGAAGGTTTTCTAGAAATCCAAGCAAAACATGATGGGGTCTGTAAAGGATGTGCGAAAGGAAAGAATACAAATAAGACATTTCCAAGCAGCGAAAGAAAAGCAAAAGGAATCTTGGAAATCATCCTCTCCGATGTATGCGGTCCTATGTCATCAAGCTCACTAAGCGGGTATGCATATTATGTTTATTTTATTGATGAATTTTCTAGGAAGACATGGTTTTACTTCATGAAGAACAAAGACGAAGTATTCAGCAAGTTCAAAGAATTCAAAGCCTTGATTGAGAATCACACTGAAAAGAAGATCAAGACCTTTCGATCAGACAATGGTGGAGAATTCACTTCAAATGAATTCAAATAGCTATGCAAAGACTCATGGATTAAGAGGGAGTTGTCCACTCCTTATAATCCACAACAGAATGGGGTTGTAGAAAGAAAAAATAGAACTATCATGGAAGCTGCAAGAGAAATGCTTCATGATCAAGATCTTCCTATGCATCTCTAGGCGGAAGCCGCCAGAACAATGGTGTATGCAGAGAACCATACTCCACATGGAGTACTCGAGAACAAGACTATTGAAGAAGTTTTCTCTGGAAAGAGACCAAAAATCATCCATCTCAGAATATTTGGCTGTCCTGTGTATATTCACATTCCAAGAGAGAAGAGAAAAAAATTAGATCCTTCAGGTAAGAAGGGTATATTTGTGGGATATTCTGAAAACTCGAAGGCTTATAGAATATACTTCCCAAGATTCAAGAAGATTGATATCAGTAGGGATGTGACATTTGATGAAGACATGGCTTACAAAAAATCTAGAAAGAAACCTACTGAAGAATCTAAAGAAGCAGAAGCACCTAGGATTCATGACACAACCATGAATGAAGAAGCTCAAGAAGAAGATCAAGAATTTGAAGAACCACAAATACTTGTAGATCCACCTCAGGAAAAGAATCCTCACAAGAGGAAACCTGCTTGGGTACGAGAAGTTATCCAAGGTGTGGAAAGATATGGGGCTCCAGAAGAGAATCACAGAGAAAGAAAGAGGACCAGATCGAGGACCGGGTATGTAGCATTACTATGTGATTTCATTGATAAAGAATATCCCAATTATGAAGAAGCGGCAGAATGGAAAGAATGGAAGGATGCTATGATCAAAGAGTATTAGTCAATCATGAAGAATGATGTTTGGGATGTTGTCCCAATACCAAAACGGAAATCATTTGTAACTTCCAAATGGATCTACAAGATCAAGCATGCTGCAGATGGTAGTATAGAGAAATATAAGGCAATATTTGTTGCTCATGGTTTCTCCCAGAAAGAAGGAATAGACTATGAAGAAAACTTTGTACCTATAGCCAGATACACTTCCATCAAATCGGTACTTGCTCTGGCTGCAGTGATGAAATGGAAGATACACCAAATGGATGTCAAGACTACTTTCTTGAATGGTGTAGTGGAAGAGGATGCGTACGTGGAGCAACCACTCAGTTTTGAGACACATGACAGAGAGTCTCATGTATGTAAATTAAATAAAGCCCTGTATGGTTTGAAACAGGAACCCAGAACTTGGTACAAAAAAATTGATAGCTTTCTATCTAGTTTAGGCTTTACTAAGAGTAAAGCAGATTCCAACATTTACTACAAGGTTGAAGATGGAAGCCCAGTGATGCTCCTACTATATGTAGATGATCTGTTTATAACAGGTATGGATGGGTTGATTGATGATACAAAGAGGAAGCTTGCTGCTAAGTTAGAAATGAAGGACTTGGGTATGATGCATTATTTTCTAGGCATGGAGGTGTGGTAGAATGCAAATGGGATTTCCCTAGGACAAGGGAAATATACAGTAGAGATCCTAAAGAGGTTTGGGATGATGGACTGTAAGGCTATGGCCACACCTATGGCATCGAACCTGAAGCTATTGAGTGATTCTTCATCAGAGACGGTTGATGCTATGATGTATCGTCAGATGATTGGGTCTTTGATGTACCTGACAAACACGAGACCAGATAATTGATTTGCTGTGAACACCTTGAGCTAGTTCTTGACAGATATGAGACATGTTCACTTGATTGCTGCAAATCATATTATGAGGTACCTGAGGGGTACAATTGATTATGGGCTCAAGTACGAGGTGAATAAGAATATTAAACTTGAGGGTTATGTTGATTTAGATTAGGCAAGTAGTGCCATTGATAGGAAGAGCACTTCAGGGTGTTGCTTCAATATGGGATCAGGTGTGATCTCTTGGTTTAGTAGGAAGCAATCCTATGTGGCACTTAGTACAGCTGAAGTAGAGTATGTCGCAACTTGTTCAGCTAGTTGTGAGGCAGTATGACTGTGGAAGATACTGTCTGATTTATTTGATCTCCAGTTGGATACTACTTGTATACATTGTCACAACCAGAGTTGCATGAAGTTATCAGAGAATCCAGTGTTCCATGACAAGTCGAAGTACATCGAGATCAAGTATCACTATATCAGGGATATGGTGGAAAGGGGAGAAGTATAGCTCCAGTATGTTGCGACGGAGGAAGAGATAGCTGATGTGTTGATGAATCCATTGGCTAGGGTGAAGTTCGAGTACTTCAGGGAGAATATTTGTGTTCTCTAGATATAGGTTTCCTCTAAGGGAAAATGATGAGACCCATAGCCATTCTGACATGGTGAGAGGATTGGTTCCTTCCATGGTCAAATGTAATGGCTGAGCCATTCTATCATGGTGAGAGGATTGGTTCCTTCCATGACAGATATGAGTGGTGAGCCATTCTGATATGACTATAGGATTGGTTCCTACATGATCAGATATAAGGGCTATTTCCATTCTTGGAATGGAGCTGCCTGGTGAGGTACCAGGAATACTTGCTCTGGGATTGAGGTTCATTCTGATATGACTGTGAGATGTGTTCTCACATGATAAGATATGAGTGCATGGACGTTTTGATGTGATAGAGGGATGTGTTCCCACTTGATCAAATGTAAGGGCTGAGCCATTCTGTCATGGCTAAAGGATTAGGTTCCTTCCATGTCAGATGTCAGTGCTAGCCATTCTGACTTGGTGTCAGATATAAGGGCTACCGCCATTCTTGGAATAGAGCTACCTGGTGAGGTACCATGAACCCTCAGTCTAGGACTGAGAGCCATTCTGATGTGACTGAGGGATGTGTCCCCACATGATCATATGTAAGTGCAGAGCCTTTCCACAAATGATAGTAGGTGTGTCCTATCATGCTAGTGGATGTGAGTGTTGTCCTTTCCACAGATGATAGTAGGTGTGTCCTATCATGCTAGTGGATGTGAGTGCTGCACCTTTTCACAGAGGGTAGTAGGTGTGTCCTACGATGCTAGTGATTGTAAGTGTTGTGCCTTTCCACAGATGGTAGTAGGTGTGTCCTACCATGCTGGTGGATGTGAGTGCTATACCCTTCCACATATGATAGTAGTTGTTTCCTATCATGCTAGTGGTTGTAAGTGCAAAGCCTTTTCATAGATGATAGTAGTTGTGTCCTATCATGCTGGTGAATGTGAGTGCTGGGCCTTTTTGATGTGATTGTAGGATTGGTTCCTACATGATCAGATGTGAGTGTTGGGCATGCCTTTCTAACAAGTAGGTCAGATGTAAGTGCTGGATGGGCCATTCTAAGTTGGTGTCAGATATAAGCACTGAAGAAGACCTACATGGAGGCTAGACCTACAACCAACATGAAAAAGGGTTGGCTTTGTAGAACTTCCTATGATGAAAAGAATCATGAGATAGCACCCATGATGATCTAGTAATGATGATCCAACAGTGATGATCCAGATTGAGTGACGATATAGATCCAATGATGATCCAGATCCAGTGATGATGTCCAATGATGATCCAGATCAAGTGATGATCCAGATCCAGTGACGATGTCCAGTGATGATCCAGATCCAGTGATGATGATCCAGATCGAGTGATGATCCAGATCCAAAGATGAAGATGAATTGAAGACGAAGATGACTTGAATATACATATGATGAGATGATCCAGAGAAGAAGACCAGTGATGAAAATTATGTCGAGAGAATACCTTCCTAGTTAAGAGGGAGTGTTGATGTAATTGTAACTTCGGAATGTATTCACTTGTATTTCTTATCTATTGCAACCTGATGTTTATTTTGGGATGTACTTGTGTCATGGAATGCCCCGATGTTCCTATCGAGAGGATATATATTGTAAACAAGTCATGTCAAGTCATTGTGGGTAACCCTCCTATTGTATAAGGGTTAAAGTCCCCACAGTTCCGGGGCACTAGGGTTATTAGACTCTCCTAGAGAGGCCGGCCCTAGTAGGGTTTTAGTCATGTCAGAATTAGTATAAATAGAGAGTTGGACTCTCTATTTAGAACACATCTCACACAAACTCAAGTGTAGCGCATAGTTGAGGAAGGAGAAGACACTTGGGATAGATAGAAAGAAGGTTACTGTTGTCGGGAGATCACTTACTTTTTTTTGGTTTTACTTTGGTGTTGATTCTATCTCTGAGGAAGTTGTGGGGTTTTCTCCATTTATGGTTTCCTTGATGAAAAACACTGTGTTCATTGTCTCTTTTGTTTGATTGTTGTGATTGTTGTTCTCTTAGTTAAATATCCTAATGTTCTGCTAAGCTTAATGTTAAAAATCTAACATCCTTGAGTAGCATCTTCCTCTACGCTTGCGTCACTGCAATCTACCTACGCAAACCCATAAGATTTTTTTTTATAACTTGCACAGTTCCTCAAGCATTACGTGGCTCAGGCCCTGTTCTATAGGGATTCAAGCGACTACCATTCACAAGTTTTGGCAGCACCGCACCATCTAATTGCTATAATTGAACACGACCTTTAGAATTAATTGAATGAACAAGATATGGACCTAACCAGTGCATCTGTAACTTACCTGGATGGTTCATGAACTTACTGTCATATAAGAGTACTAAATCTCCCTATGTAAACTACTTGTTCTTAATATGGTGATCATGCCACGCATTCTGGAGATTCCTCTCAATGTGCTGGTGGAAGCCTGTGACAAACCGGTCCTCTTCTAGTTGGAACAATTGTGAGATGTGCTCTTCTAATGCTTCTGCATCATCCATGCCTATCGTAGCAGCAATCCGGAGAATAGGAACAATTTATTCCATCGGCATGACTGTCTCTTTCCCATATACCAATTTGAATGGTGTATGTCCTATCAACCTTTTACAAGTGGTGCGATATGCCCATAGTACCACTATAATTTTCAAATCCCAATCATCATGATTAGTATTGCATACCTTTGTAAGCGTGGTTTCCAATATTTTGTTGAAGGCCTCGACAGTTCCATTTTCCTGCGGATGGTATGGTGTGCTTTTCGATGCTGCACTTACAACTCCTCAGTTAGCACTCTCATGGTTCGATTGATAAAGTGACTTCCGTGGTCATTCATCAATATCCTAGGACATCCAAACCTTGTCACAATATTCTTGAATAGGAACTTGGCGTCTGTCATAGTAGTGCAATCTATGACTGGCACTGCCTCTGCCCACCTTGTCAGATAATCAGTTGCTATAATGATGTACCGTGCACCAGTCCTCTTTCCTAGTGGAGTAATTGAACCCATAAAGTCCACTGCCCATTTATCGAAAGGTTGTATAGTTACCTACGACACCAACGGCATCTCATCCCGCCATGATGGCTTTCCGACGCGTTGACAGACATCATAGCTTCGTGCATAATCCACCGCATCATTATGTAAGGTAGGCCACCATAACCCAGTGCACAGTATCCCTACCACCATAGAGGCCTCCCGTAATTCTTGCATGTGCTTCTACTAGAATAGGTCCTTGCTCATGTGGTAAGATGCACCGTCGTAAGGTTTCATCTGGCCCAAGTTTGTATAATTTCCCCTCAATCAGTTGGAAATATGAAGATTTCAGTACCAAGTGCTTCTTTTGATTGGTTGACAGGTCCTCTAGAGAAACTCCAGTTTCCAAGAACTGAATGATTGGAGCATAGTGCTCATCTGTGATCTCTACCTAGAACATTTGGGCATCAAGAAATCCATTGTCAATATTAGTAGGCTCTTCTCCTATCTCAATGTGAGACAAATGATCATGGCCAACATTCAACTGTCATGGCTTCACAATTATCTCAAAGTCAAATTCTTGGAAAAGTAGCAGCCATTGATAGACCTTTCCCCCCAACATAGGCTTATTGACCAGGTATTGCAAAGCAGAATGGTCCATGAATATTTTGAAGTCACCGCCAAATAGATAGTTTCTAAACTTCTGCAGTGCATTACCATGGCCAGGCCCTCCTTCTCAGTGGTTGTATAATTTCTTTCTGCAAAAGAGAGCTTCCTACTAGAAAATTTGATTGGATGATCCAGGTCGCCTTCACCTGGCTATGCAAGTACTACCCCTAGCGCAACAGAATATGCATCTACATGGACATGGAACTCCTTGTTCCAATCAGGGAATACCAGGATGGGCGTCGAGGCCAACTTGGCCTTTAGTGTGTCGAAACTCCCCTGACACTCGATATTCCACTCAAATGTGACATCCTTCTTTAGCAGCTTCTCCATAGGGGCTATAATCACGGCGTATCCTTTGATGAAGTTGCGATAGTACCTCGTGTGTTCCAGCATCGCCCTAAGCATATTCAGATTTATCGGTGGTGGTAGACTAAGGATAAGTTCAATATTTGTAGGATCGACCAACAGCCCTTACTTGCACATGATATGTCCCAACAACATTCTGAATGGCACGCAAAAAATGCACTTCCTTGATTTTAATGCGTTTTGATTCTTTTGACACCTTTCCAGCATCAATCATAGGTTTCCTAAATGATCCCTAACCAAACCATAGACTGTCTAGTCATCCATGTATACCTGCAGGAATTTCTGAATGAAATATTTGAATGCAGCGACAACCACTCGAGAAAATATCGCTGGTGTATTCTTCAATCCAAAAGGCATGATGGTATATTGAAAACAACCCCATTCAGTGACAAATGTGGTCTTATGCTGATATTCCTTTGTGATTCAGATCTTGTGATACACCAAAAATCCATCTGTGAATGAGTACATCTCCTAACCGCTTACCCCTTCAAGGACCTCATCTGTAAAGGGAGCTGGAAATGGGTCATGCAAGCAGGCATCGTTTAGCTTCCTCAGGTCAACACAAATATGAACTTCTCCAGTATTTTTTTCCTGAACCACCATAGGTCTTATCCATTATGACTCCTCAATGGGCTCAATGATTCCAGTGTCCAACATCTGGTCAATCTTAGCTTTGGCTTGTTCTTTGTATCGTGGATTCAGTCGATATGGTCTCTGTCGCATAGGTTTCATGTCTGGTTTCAATGGTATTTTCATCTCCCCTAGATCCCTTAATATCCCTTTCATTTTTGAGAACCACATCAGAAATAGATATTGGAACTCATGCAGCAGATTTGTGATCTCTGCCATTGTCTTATCCTCCCAATAGTCCCCAATATTAGCAAACTTTAGTTTTTCTTCTATCCCAATGTTAACTTTGTGGATCTTCAGCGGCTGACTCATGGGGTCGGTTGGTATGTCCAATGCTACAACATTGCAATTTCCTTCTAATTCCAGAATGTTGAAATTCCTCATGTCATCATCATCTTCAGGTTTGTCAGATAGATTATAGCATGTCATTAGAGATTGCATATGCACTGCACATGTGGATCTACAAGGTATGCGGGTGGTACAACCTTTAAGGCTACATCACGGATGAGTTGGAGTGCATTGTGGACCTCAGGGTTAGCATCCCTGAAATTAAAAATATACACAAAGAAAATTGACAGATCCTCCCAGATAGTGATGGTTCTACGCAATTTTTCTGCTACATACAGGGATCTAGGCATTTCGTCCAAATTATGAACAAAAGCATGGACCCACTCATCCTTGGGTCGTGATTCCCACAAATCCTGAAATTCCATTAAATGACCAGTGGGGTCATTGCACCCATCATATCACCTAGTGGGATAGGTCTTTGAATCACTGAAGCACACCATCATCAGTCGTCGACATTATGCCCATCCATGGATTGCCTGTTTGTGAGATGCCCACCAGCGTGATGGGGTAGCCTTCAATGATTCCTCCAGTGCCAATAGCCTCTGTTGTTCAAATACTTTCTCTTCAAATTATTGGAGGAATTTGGTAAAATATGGTATCCCCTTGAATATTGATAGCTCGACGATCTCAGTCACAACACAGCATAGAGATTGTGTGATCAGTCCACATTTTCTAAAAGACACCTCATGAAGCCGATTTTTCCAATTTTCTAAAGCATCATTAGAATCAGAGGACGCAGAGCTAGCACTGCACCATCCAAGTTCACCATCGATAGTAGGGTGGTTATAGTCCTCAGATATGTTGTACGCATGATCCTAGCCTCTACCAACCTCATACTTAATGGGTTCAATATACCGTCATCCTTCCTAAGGGTCCATGGGAGCAATGACTCTGATATCTTGGTTTTCGAATGTCATAACTTGCTTCTTGAAATTGATAAATTCCATGCTATCATTGGCCCATCCAATCCCTAGTAGCACAGGATAAGAACCTCCACCATCAACTACTTCAATAACATCGAAATCAACATATGTCTTCATACCTTCAATATCAACAACCAGGTTCAAGACCTAGCCAATAGGATGAACCTTGGACTGATTTCCTAGTCGCAGTGCACAAGGGACTAGCCCAAGGTTTGATTTGCTATCAACTACCAAGTTTGCTTGGCAAAAATATTCACATCCGACCCTAGATCCAGAATAATAGAATCGACTTCGTAATCCCCTATCGGGATGTTCATTCTCATCTGTTTACCTCTCTTTCTCTTCTAAAGAGAATTTACTGCGGAATCCTTCAGCCGTTGATTCCTTTGGCACAACAAATTCTCAATCTCATCGAGAGCCTCAGTATATCTAGCTAATTATACACAACTCTCAAAGAATTTCTGCAAGGTACCATGATATCGCGATGGTCCTGCCTCTACAGAAGGATCAAAAGAAGATGGCATTTCAACAACAGGTAACTTACCCGGATTCCTCCAGATTGCATGCTTGGCTTGAAAGAACGTCTCCTTCTCTATCACTGTATCAAAGGCTATATTTTCCTTCCCTATGATATGAACTTGTTGACGGGTCTCTAGTTGTCGCACCTGCATGAGTGACAACAGCAATGTCAACAACTTGGGCTCTGGGTTCTGCTATAATTGTCGCAACTGTGGGCCCTTGATTAAAGTTTAGAGCTTGATTCAGGGGTGGGTTTTGAATTGATGGTGGGTTCATTGGATGGTTCTGATTTTACATGGATCTAAGGCTAATTTTTCAATGGTTGTTTGGTTTGCACTTGGTTTTGGTTTTGGAACTAGTTCTGCAACTAAGGGATGTGTCTGACCTGCCACTTTGCAATCAACTAAGGGAAACTTTCGACATTATGCTCATTTTCTTCGTAATATGTACAATGCACATAGGGAAACTCCCTCTGATAGTGGCCAAATACACCACAGGTGTAACACTATATGGATTCTTTACCCCATCCTCCTCCTCATCCGAAGCCTCCTCCTCATCCCCTAAATCCTCCCCAGAATCCTCCTTGAAATCCTCCAGTTTGCTGATATTGTGGTTGGACTAGCTACTACAGGAGATTTGGTTGCTACTGAACGTAGTACACTACTTGAACATACTACTGGTGCAGTTGATTGATCGGCACTTGATTATACCACGGTCGCGGTGCAAATTGTGGTTGTGCTACGAACTGTGGTTGTGATGCAAACTGCGGTTGCGCCTGTGATGGAATAAACTGCACTTGTAGAGGTGGTGCACATTGTACTATTGTCTATACGATTTGTGGCTGCGATTGCTGGATCATACGAGGATCCTCACCCTTCACAAAATATGGATCATATGTTCTCTCTTGAAGTGGGTCATAAGCTTGGCAGTCTTTATCCTCGTACCCTACTAAGCAACAAAATGAGCTATACAAGCTTTCTTCCTTTGTAACCATATTTTGCATGTACTACAGTTTTTTTTTCGATGCCCGTATACCTAACATACGCAACACCATGGCACACTAGTGCAACTCAAAGGGTTCGGCACTCCTGAGAGCAAATAATTTCAGAAAGTCAGACAGGTGTCTTTGGTGTGGCCATCTGTACGACACCGCGTGTGCCAGAGATCATCATGCTCTTCTTTTTTCTTCTTAATATCCTACATCTGGAGTGTCAAATTTGCTAGCTGTGCTTGAATCTGGTTCATGCCAACTGTAGTCTCCCCAATAGGTGAATCTTATAACTTCATAGCAATATATAGGGCCTCATTCTGTGTTGTGATCTTTTGCTGCATTAACGGTTTTTTTATGTGTGGAACCAGTGCAGAAATGAACCACTCCTTGTGCTAAAAGTCACTCAATTTAAAGATGACTCGAGCCATCAACGTCTTAAACCATTGATCAAAATCCCAAATAGTTTCATTCAAAAACTTCTTAATCTCCTTGAGTTCTGTAATGTATTTTGCCTCATATTTGGGTTTATTAAATTCCTCGAATATTCCTTCCTAGATCTCATTCATTGTTTTCTCCAGGGTTCCCTGAGGAACCTGCGTGAACCTCATGTACCAGTCAAGCGCATGACCCTTGAGGGTGGTCGCCAATTAGCTTCTCTTGATATCATCATCCACACTCTGTCTAGTAGTCCAAACTACTTCACATAAGAACCAATACTGATCCGGGTCATCAGTCTTGTTTCCATGGAATAGAGGTAACTTCATCTCGTCGCCTGCCATTCTAGGCGTTATTCCTAGAAACAGTGTTCTACTGCTAGAAGTATGATGGCATGTTGGACAAGGTGACATAGAATGTGCTTTTCTACCTATTGATGGAGTAGTGCATGGAGGTGTGGACATGTTACTGCTGGGGTTCGGGCTTCCTGCTATCCTAGGCATAGCCTGGTTCTAGTCATCCTCCTCGTTGTTGTAGGATCACTTCATCCCGTGTGGTTGTTCTTCACGGTCTTGCTCCTCGATCACAGCAGGACCTTCCCCTATTCTCTTCCTCTTATCTTATCCAAACCTTACTCCTCCCTCATACAACCACTTGTTTCCTTGGTGACCCTCACAGTCTTGTCAAAACTCATACCCATCTACCCCTTATCTTGCCATTTTCCTCCCCCTTTCGTCGCGGTGTCCACAGCCTCCGCACATAATAGTTCCACTACTCGAGGTGCATTTTTACAATACCCTTCTTGTAGATAAGAATCTTAATAGATAATTGTAGAGACAACAAGACCCTACCTCGTGGCCCGTTGAAGAACTCTTTTTCTGCTTCGATGTATGCCTTATTGGTATTGACTACAAAGTCAGTGATGTATCCCTCCATAATACTATCCAGCCATACTTCAACAGATCGCGATGATTTCTTATTGGTTTCTTTGATTTCCTCGATCAGTCCAAGGGTCTAGGATGTTGGCTCTCCTCCTTGATGGTTATTCTTCTTATAAGTGAACTATGCTATCCATTTGTACAGTATGACCAAAAATTCACAAAAGAACCATTCGTAGGGACAATCATAGATATAATTGTTCTGCCACTTGGGTGTTGACAACTTCAGATTTTGGTTCTCTATTTCAGCAAACTCCTACTTCTTTAGGTCAAACCAATATTCAATCTGAGGTTTTGTCGGATGCCACAACATATGCTCCCTTCAGTTGCAATGAGGTCCCGACAACAGAACCATTTGTTGGTGCGATTCACCAACAACTCCTTGTTGATAGGGGTTCCCACTCTGTCGACGCCCAACCAGGACGATCTCCCTAAGCACTAGCCCAAACAGGGTTGACCCTGCCTAGAAACACCCATAGAGTAGATGAAGTCTCACCTGAGATGTCAAGGGAGAGCTGTCAGCACCAAGTTTCCGGTAGTGGGAAGGGAGGGTATGTTCTCAACGATTGGACTTCATACACGATATATACTCCAGAGATAGTTTTATCAAAATCACACCATGCATCACATATCAATTTGCATAACTATTAAATCACTGACATATCCCATTAATTCATTCATCACAACAATAAAATTCATTCATAAAATAGGTACAATAAACATCCATCATAGTCATTGCAGATCATGAAAATAGGAAAGAAACAAGAACCAAGATCATTTCATAACAACATATGTCATGTCATATTACTTCTATGCACCGAACCCAAGTTATACAGTACTTCCCCGAAGTAGGAGAATGATCACCACCCCATATTCACTAACCGATCAACATAGACAGAGCCAAAACTATTCAAGGACAAAAAGAAGCAACAAGGGCACACCTTAGATCAAAAAATGGATTGATCACTAGATCATTTTCATCAATGATGCCCCCTTTACAATTGCAATTCTACCTCTATATATAGGCTTGTGCCTTTACATACAAGGTCCACTTCTAACTAAATTTTAAAAAACTAGTGACCTATATCCACAAAATGTGGTCAATCGGTACAAAATTGCATAAAGAATTCCAAAAACAGTTATTCTTCCTCGTATCGTGTTGTTTTGGACCTTCATGGTGGCATGTGATCTTGCACATCCTTTGCGGTGCTACGCAACTCACTTACCCAATACCCCTGCCAACAGGAAATAGTCCCAAGACCAAAAGACAAATCAGAGGCATCCTTGAAGTGGATCTTCAAAACAAATCATTCCGCAGATGTTAGTATAGAAAAAAACAAGGCAAGATTCATAGCTAGAGGGTTCTCCTAAAATGAAGGAATTGACTATGAAGACACCTTTTCTCTAGTAGCTAGGTACACTTCAATTAGAACGGTCCTTGCCATGGAAACCAATAATAAATGGAAGTTACATCAAATGGACATGAAGACAACTTTTCTAAATGTCTTGATAGAAGAAGAAGTGTATATCGAACAACCGCAAGGGTTTGAGACTGATGATCGGGAAGCTTATATATGCAAACTTAAGAAAGCATTGTATGGGCTAAAACAAGCACCCAAAGCATGGTATGGAAGAATAGATGGGTTTTTGATGAGTTTAGGCTTTACCATGAGTAAGGAATATTCTAACCTTTACGATAAGGTTGAGAATGATGGGCTTATGATATTACTTTTATATTTGGATGACTTATTCTTAACAGGAGAAGTTACACCCATCAATGAATGCAAGAAGAAGCTTGCTACATAATTTGAGATGAAATACCTTGGAATGATACACTACTTTCTAGGTATTGAAGTTTTGAAATCCCCATATGAGATTTTCCTAAATCAAGGAAAATATACGGGAGAAATTCTGAAGAGGTTTGGAATGTTATATTTTAAGGCCATGACTACTCCAATGACAAAAAAACTTGAAGTTATTAAATAATGATACATCAAATACTGTAGATGCCACCCTGTACAGATAGATTATTGGTTCACTAATGTACTTAACCAATACAAGACCACATATATGTCTTGTTGTAAACACACTAATCCTATACATGGTGAACCCCAACCATATTCACCTGATAGGAGCAAAACATGTGATGAGGTATCTAAAGGGAACTTTAGATTATGGGTTCAAATATACCTCAGACAGTGAGACCAGTTTACATGGGTTCACAGACTCATATTGGGAAGGAAGTACTAAAGAAAGAAAGAGCACCTCATGTTGTTGTTTTAGTTTGGGATCAGGTATGATCTCATGGATCAGTAGAAAGTAGACCAATATTGCACTTAGCACAATAGAAGCAGAATACATTACTGTGTGTTCAACTTGTAGTGAAGCAGTATGGTTTCGAAAGATGTTGGCAGTTTTATTTGATGAAGAGATAAATGTTACTGATATCCTTTGTGTTAAGTATCAAGATGGCATAAAGTTTAGTTTTTCATGATAAGTCAAAACATATTGAAGTGAGATATCACTTAATTGAGACATGGTTCATAAAGGAGCTATAAAGCTCAAGTATCTTCCTACAGAGGAACAAGTGGCAGATGTGTTGACTAAGCCTTTGTCTCATGTAAAGTTTGAATACTTTTGAGACAAGCTTGGTGTATTCCAAAAGGATCTCTCCTAAAAGAGGGAGTGATAGTAGATGGAAGAAGAATGCAGTGGTGAGTAGCTCAGTCTAGACTAGGGTAAGTCTGACTAAGACAGTTTGACCTGAAAGGGTTAGTCATACGAGGCTTGTTGATCCTAGGGGGATTAGTATGTATAGATAGACCAGTTTAACCCAAGTGGGTTTGTAAGCTAGGACAAGGCTTGTTTGTCCCAAAGAATATCCATCTATCTAACTAGGATTGTTGTGTCAAAAGGGTTAGTAAGTTAGACAAAATTCCCGGGTGGATCTACCAGAGAACTCACCGTGGTACTGCTTCGAGATAGTTAGAGTGCAGGATGGTTGTTACACTATTTCTATACTATATATTGATGAGATGTTTGCTTTCAGTAGTGTTATATTGATGACTGTTGAGATGTTAGTTCAATACTGTTATACTGATGATAGTTGAGATGTTAGTTTAGTATTGTTATACTGATGACTGTTGATATGTTAGTTCAACATTGTTATATTGATGGATATTGAGATGTTAGTTTAGTATTGTTATACTGGTGACTACTTAGATGAATGGTTCAACATTGGTATGCTGATTATTGAGATGATTGACTCAGTATTGTTATACTGATTGAGATGTATGTTTTAGTATTGTTATATTGATGATAGTTTCAGTATTGATTATACTAATGATTGATGAGATGCTTGATGAGATGTGTATAGTGTATCCATGCTGTTGATTGCTGAGATGATTGTTGAGATGGTTACAGTTGATTGCTGAGATGCTTGACTGATCATTCATTGACAGATGATGAGATGCTTATTGAGATAAACTCAGTGTTACACTGATTGATGTGATAGTTTCATTATTCCTATACTGATGAGACAGATTGAATATTTTTGTACCGATGATGATGTTTATGATGATGATGTTCCAACATCTCTATGTTGGTAATGTAGATGATTTGATTTTTAGCACTAACATGCTAATGATGTTGTTGATTGTTTCAGTATTTACATACTGAAGATGCAGTTGGTGATACTTGTGATACCGATGACGATGTTCTCATTATTCACATACTAAAGATGTAGATGATGATGGTTTAGTATTCACATACTGAATATGTAGATGATGGCAGTTCTGATGATGATGTTACAAATGATGGTTCAGTGTTTACAAACTGATGTTGACTAGTGGATGATTCAGAATGTGTTCCAGTATACACATACTAATACTATAGAAGATGGTCTAAGAGATGAAGCAACAAATGATGATGATCCAGAATATGATCTGACATTCATATGTTGATGTTGCAAGAGATGTTACAGAAGATGGAAAGAAGATGATTGAATAAATATGATTGCAGAAGAAGATCTAGCTGAGATCGATGATGAAGATGGATGATGTTGTACCAAAAATTATTGTGACATATAGAGTCTCACCAATCAGTTGTACAGTTGTAATAGTAGTTGTTGCTACTACAGTTGAATACCTTCCTAGTTAAGAGGGATTGTTAAAATAATGTAACTTTGGAAGATATTCTAATTGTATTGTATTCCTCCTTCTGGAGATGAGTTTGGTCTTGTTATATTCATTGAAGGATGCAATGTAAACCTCTGAATGTAATTTGGGTCAATAGTACCCAAGTGTCAATATAATAAATTTTAATTGTGGTGTCCAATTAGACAAGTTGGCCCTGGCATCTAGTGAAGTCGGCCCCACCAAGTTCGATTTCAAGTCAATAGAAGAATATAAATAGGGAGGCACTCCCCTTCATTTGTACTCACTCACTCAAGTAGTTTTGCAAGAGAGAGAATAACTAGTACATCAGAAAGAAGTTAGAAGCAGTTGCATGGGTTTTACACTTCTCTAGTCAAGATCTATACTTAGGAAGTTTTGTGGGGTTTTCTCCCTTGTGGTTTCCCCAAGGAAAATATTTGTGTTCTTGTGTTATTATGTTTTCTATGCATGATGTTCTTTCAATGATATTTCAATAAAAAAATTTAAGATAGCATCTAAGGAAATTGATAAAACCTAACACCTCAAAGACATAGTGCATGCATTTTCTTCCTTCATATACCTTCAATAGGAGGGAATTTTAAATTTATTTGCATGAATAACAACATCTTGCAGGAATTACAAACATTTTGAGATCTTAACAGGCATTTCTTTATCAGTTTGTTAGCATTTTTCTTTAAATGATGGCATTTTAAATGTCTATATGGATACTTCTCTAGCTAATGTGAGCATTGTTTCAATACATTACATCACCATTCTCTCTTCACAACCTTTGCATGTATTTTCAAACTTCAATTAGAAATTCTGATTGCAATTTATCATCTGCTTGAGGGCTTCACATATTCCTGCGGCAATTTTTCAAGCTATTGTGGGAACTTCTTTAATATGCTGTGTGCATTATCCATTCACTTCGGGAATTTTGGTCATCCTGCAGACATTCTCTTTCATGTGGATGCAATACTTCACTTTCCATGTAGACATTTTTCAAATTTGATTAGTCACTACTATTGATAGGGGGTTTCGGTAAGTGAGTTGCGCAGCGTCGTGGCAGCTGCAAAAGCTCATGAAACACTGCCCAGGCCAGATTAGCGTGATGGGCAAAAGAATAACTGCTTTTGGATATTTAATGTATTAATTGACCACAGTTTGCGGACATAGGTCATTAGTGGTTATAATTTCGTTAGAAGTGGACCTTTGATGTAAAGGCGCAAGCATATATATAAAGCTAGCTTTGCAATAGTAAAAGAGAACAACACAAGTGAATGATAAGGATGATCAGCGCGATACAAGTCCAACTCAACACTGAGAGTGATCAATCTGTCACGATTTGTCTATGGTCTTGATGAGTCTTCTATTTTGAACAATCTGTGATCTGTCTGTGTTAGATACTGAAGATGTAGTTGGTGATACTTGTGATACAATTGACGATGTTCTCATTATTCACATACTGAAGATGCAAATGATGATGATTTAGTATTCACATACTGAATATGTAGATGATGGCACTTCTGATGATGATGTTACAAATGATGGTTCAATGTTTACACACTGATGTTGACTAGTGGATGATTCAGAATATGTTCCAGTATTCACATACTGATACTATAGAAGATGGTCCAAGAGATGAGGCAACAGATGATGATGATCCATAATATGATCCAACATCCATATGTTTACGTTGCAAGAGATGTTACAGAATATGGAAAGAATATGATTGAAGAAATATGATTGTAGAAGAAGATCTAGCTGAGATCAATGATGAAGATGGATGATGTTGTACCAAAAATTCCTGTGACATATAGAGTCTCACCAATCAGTTGTATAGTTGTAATAGTAGTTGTTGCTACTACAGTTGAATACCTTCCTAGTTAAGAAAGATTGTCAAAATAATGTAACTTTGGAAGATATTCTAATTGTATTGTATTCCTCCTTCTGGAGATGAGTTTGGTCTTGTTAGATTCATTAAAGGATGCAATGTAAACCTCTGAATGTAATTCGGGTCAATAGTACCCGAGTGTCAATATAATAAATTTTATTTATGGTGTCCAGTTGGACAAGTTGGCCCTGACATCTAGTGAAGTCGGGCCCACCAAGTTAGATTTCAATTCAACAAAAGAATATAAATAGGGAGGCACTCCCCTTCATTTGTACTCACTCACTCAAGCAGTTTTGCAAGAGAGAGAAGAACTAGTGCATCAGAAAGAAGTTACAAGTAGTTGTGTGGGTTTTACACTTCTCTAGTTGAGATCTATACTTACAATTTTTTGCAGGGTTCTCTCCCTTGTGGTTTCCCCAAGGAAAATATTTGTGTTCTTGTGTTATTATGTTTTCTATGAATGATGTTCTTTCATTGACATTTGAATAATTTTTTTTAAGATATCATCTAAGAAAATTGATAAAACCTAACACCTCAAAGACATAGTGCATGCATTTTCTTCCTTCATATACCTTCAATAGGAGGGAATTTTAAATCTATTTGCATGAATAACAACATCTTGTAGGAATTACAGACATTTTGAGATCCTAACGGGCATTTCTTTATCAGTTTGTGAGCATTTTTCTTTAAATGATGGCATTTTAAATGACTATATGGATACTTCTCCAGCTAATGCGAGCATTTTTTCAATACATTACATCACCATTCTCTCTTCAAAACCTTTGCATGCATTTTCAAACTTCAATTAGAAATTCTGATTACAATTTATCATCAGCTTGAGGGCTTCACATATGCCTGCGGCCATTTTTCAAGCTATTGCAGGAACTTCTTTAATATGCTGTGTGCATTATCCATTCACTTCAGGAATTTTGGTCATCTTGCAGACGTTCTCTTTCATGTGGATGCAATACTTCACTTTCCATGTAGACATTTTTCAAATTTGAGTAGTCACTATTGTTGGTATGGGGTTTCGGTTTCTGTAAGTGAGTTGCGCAGCGTCAGGGCAGTTGCGGAATCTCACGCAACATTGTGCAAGGCCAGATCAGCGTGATGGGTGGAAGAATAACCACTTTTGAATATTTAATGTATTAATTGACCACGATTTGTGGACATAGGTCATTAGTGGTTAGAAGTTATCTAGAAGTGGACCTTTGATGTAAAGGCGCAAGAATATATATAGAGCTATATTTGCAATTGTAAAAGAGAACAACACAAGTGAATGATAAGGATGATCAGCACGATACAAGTCCAAGTCAACACTAAGAGTGATCAATCTATCGCGATTTGTCTATGGTCTTGATGAGTCTTCTGTTTTGAACAATCTACGATTTGTCTGTGTCAGATACTGAATTATGGGATGTAATCACTCTCCTGGTATGGAGAAGAATTATATGTTTTGGATTTGTTGCGTAGAATTAATATGACATGACGGTTTTTGTCTAAATGTTGTCTTATGTTTTCTTGTATTCTCTATTGCGATGTTATGATAAGTGTATTGAATATGTTTATGATTTATTGATGTTGCTGTAATGAACTAATGATGTGATCTATCCTAATTCTATCAATGATGATGAAGCTTGTTAAATTTGTTTTAGGAATGATACTATTGCAATAACACTGCTACGATAAATGAATGATGTGTTAGATCCATAGTTGTGAAGATGAATTATGATAGCTATCTTAAATCTGTTGACTAACTCAGAGTAATCTGATAGTTATGCGGTCGAAGCCGTGGATGCCATATATTCCCTTCTTTCTACCGAAAAACTCGGTTTTGACAGCTCTCTATTGAGCACCTCTGGTGAGACTTCATCCACTCTGTAGGTGTTGCTGGGGAGCGTAAAACCTGTCTGGGCCAGTGCTCAGGGAGATCGCACTGGTTGGGCATTGACAGAGTGAGAACCCCTATCGACAAGGATTGTTTGGTGGGTTTTCACCAACAAATGGTTATTTTACCAGGAATGAGTTGCGATTGAAAGGAGGATATGTTTTGGGATCTAGGAGAGTTTACTGAAACAAAAAATTAGAATCTGAAGCTGTTGACGGACAGTTGGTTGGATAGATATATTCACGGCAGTCCTCATGAATGGTTCTTCTGTGAGTTTCCTATCATCTTGTATGAGTGGCTGGAAAAGTTCACTTCTAAGAAGACAAACTTCCAAGGAGGAGAGCTGACATCTTGGGCTCCAGAGATGATCTAGGAATTACAAGAAATAGACAATAAGGCATCATGGGCTATTGAGGTGTGGTTGGAAAGTATCCTAGAGGGATACATTACTGAGTTTGTAGTTGATACCAATATGTCATTTAGCGAAGTCATTGAATCAGAACCCACAATTGAATCAATCCCAAAACCTGAATCAAGGATCGATGGTTGCAATAATTCAAGTTGAACCACGAATGAAGGATGCCAACATTGGATTTGTCACTCACGCTGGTGCGACAACTGGAGAAGATGTACCATGTCAGCAAGTTCAGTTCACTGGAAAGAAAAAGGTAGCATTTGATATTACCATGGAGAAAGACACCTTCTTCAAGGCCAAGCATGCAATTGGGAGAAAGATGGGTAAGTTACCTATTATCAAAATGTCGTCTTCTTTTGATCCATCTATAGGGGCAGGACCATCACAGTAGCATGGTATCTTGTAGCATTTATTTGAGAGTTTCCTATCACTGGAAAAGGATCTCGAAGCCCTTGTGAGATTGAGAAGTTGTTGTGCCACTAGGATAAGACATTGAAGGATTCTACGGTGAACTCCTTGCAAAAGAGGAAGAAAGGAAAGTAGATGAGGATGAACATCCAGATCAGAGATTACAAGGTTGACTCGATTATTCTGGATCTCAGATCATATGTAAACATTCTGACCAAGCAAAATTGGAAGTTGATGGGGAATCCGACATTGGGATGGTCGTCAGTGCAGCTATGACTAGCAAATCAGGCAAAGGTTCATCCCCTTGGTCGCGTCTCAAACCTGTTCATCGATGTTGAAGGTATGAAAATGTGTGTTGATTTTGATGTGATAGAAGTGGTTGAAGATGGAGGTTCCTATCCCGCACTGCTACGGATTGGGTTTGCTAATGATAGCATGGAGGTTATCAATTTCAAAAAATGGGTTCTGACATTTGAGAACTAGGATTTTAGGGTCATTGCTCCCATGGACCCTCAGGAAGGATGTCGGTGTATTGAACCTATGAGGGATGAAGCAGGTAGAAGTTGGGATCACGCCTATAATATATTTGAAGACTATATCCACCTTACCATCAATGGTGAACTTGGATGGTGTGACAATAGTTTTGCATCCTCTGATTCTAATGATGCTTTGGAAAATTTGTAAAATAGGCTACATGAGGTGTCATTTAGGAAATGCGGGTTGATCACACAGTCTCTCCGTCGCATAGCAACTGAGACTGTTGTGTTAGAAATTTATGAAGGGATACTAGAGTTATCAAAATTCCTTTGATAATTTGAATAGAAATTGTTTGAACCACAAAGGGTATTATCCTTAGATGTATCATTGAAGGATACCCCAGCACGATGGTGGTAAACGCATAAGAAGATGATCCATGACTGGGGATAGTGTCGAAGGTTGATGGTGGTGTGCTTTACCAATTCAAAGGTTTATCATGCTGGGAGATACAATGGATGGAATGAACCCGTCGGTGACTTGATGGAATGTCAGGCCTTATGGGCATCGTGATCTAAAGATGAGTGGGTCCATGCTTTTGTTCATACTCTGGATGAGATGCTGAGATATTGGTATGTAGTGGTAGAACTGCACAGAACTATAACTACTTGGGAGGAATTGTCCATTTACTTTGTGTAGACATTTAGCTTCCAGGATACCAACCCAGAGGCACATAATGCATTCAAAATAATCTGCGATGTAGTGCTGAAGGTTGTCCCGGTTGCATACCTAATTGATCCACATGCGCACTGCTTAATGCAATCCATGATGACATGTTACAATCTATCTGGGGAACCTGAAGATGATGATGAGATGCAAAACATTAATATTATGGGGTCAGAAGGAAGTCATGATGTTGCAGCACCAGACATACCAATGGATTTGATGAGTCAGCCGTTGAAGATCAAGAAAGTCAACATTGGGTCGAAAGAGAACCCAAAATTTTCCAATATTGGGGACTATTGGGATGAGGAAACATTGGCCAATATCACAAACCTATTGCATGAATTCCATTGTATTTTTCTGACACAGTTCTCAGAAATGAAGGGGATATTAGGGGACTTGGGGGAGATGAAAATCCTGTTGAAACTAGATACAAAACCTGTGGGATAGAGGCCGTATACTAAAACCATGATACAAGGACCATGTGAAGGATGAGATCGACTGAACGCTGGATGCTAGGATCATCGATCCTATCACAAAATCAGAGTGGATAACCCCTATGGTGGTTTAGGATAAAAAGACTGGAAAAGTACGCATTTGCGTCGACCTAGGAAAGTTGAATGATATTGCCTACATGCATGATCCGTTCCCAACTCGGTTTATAGATGAGGTCCTTGAAGGGGTAGGTGATCAGGAGATGTATTCTTTCACAGATGGATTTTTGGGTTACCACTAGATCCGGATTGCAAAGGAGGATCACCATAAGACCACGTTTGTCACTTAATGGGGTTGTTTTCAATACACAGCCATACCCTTTGGACTAAAGAATGCGCCAACAATATTTTCTCGGGTAGTTTTCGCTATATTTAAAACTTTATCCAAAGGTTCCTGCAAGTATATATGGATGATTAGACAGTCTGCAGGCTAATTAGGGACCATATCAACAACTTGTGATTGATGCTAGAAAGGTGTCAACAGCATTAGATTGCATTAAATTCTAAGAAGTGCATTTTCTATGTGTTGTTTGGAATGCTACTCATACACATAGTATGTAAGGAAGGTCTGTTGGTTTATCCAGCGAAGATCGCACTAATTCTTAGTTTGTCGCTGTCGACGAATGTGAAGATGATTTGAGTGATGCTAGTGCACATGGGGTACTATCACAAGTTCATCAAAGGATACGCTATGATTACTAACCCTATCGAGAAGATATTAAAGAAGGATGCTACATTTGAGTGGAGTTAGGAATTTCAAGGAAGTTTTGATGCACTAAATTCCAAGATGGCCTTTGCACCGATACTGGTATTCCCTCATTGGAACAAGGAGTTCCATGTGCATGTCGATGCCTCTTCTGTTGTGCTTGGGGTTTTGCTTGCGTAGCCAGGTGAGGGAAACCTGGATCACCTGATCGCATATGCCAGTAGGAAGTTATCATTTGCTGAATGAAATTACACAATGAGTGAAAGAGAAGGCATGGCGATGGTTTATGCCTTGCAAAATTTCAGGCACTATTTGTTAGGCAGTCACTTGAAGATGTTCACCAATCATTCTGCCTTGCAATATTTGGTTCATAAGCCTATGTTGGGGGGAAATATCTGTCGATGGCTGGTACTTTTTTAGGAATTTGACTTTGAAATTATTTGTGAAACTAGGACGGTTGAATGTTGGTCCTGATCACCTATCTTGTATTGAGACCAAAGAAGAATTTACCAATATTGATGACAGATTGCTAGATGCGCAATTGTTCCATGTCGATATCGCAAATGATAATTATGCCCTAATCATTCAGTTATTTCCCACTGGTGTTTTCCTAGAGAACCTATCAACCAGTTAGAAGAATCAGTTGGTAGTAAAGGCTTTAGATTTACAACTGATTTCTAGGTAGTTATACAAGCTTGGACCAGATGCAATCTTGCGATGGTGTGTCCTATCGCATGAGCAGGGACCCATTCTAGAAGAAGCACATGCAAGAATCATGGGAGCTCACTATGAAGGAAGGGCTATTGCACGGAAGGTGTTGTGAGGCTATAGTTGCCTATGTTGCATAATGATGCCACAGACTATGCACAGAGTTGTGAAGTTTTCCAGCGCGTTAGAAAACCATCGCAGTGGGATGAGATGCCACTTGTGCCGCAGGTAACTCTACAACCTTTTGATAAATGGGCCGTGGATTTTGTGGGTCCAATTAATCCACCCTGGAAGAGGACTGGTGCACAGTACATCATTACCGCAACTGACTATATGACCAAGTGGGAAGAGGCCGCACCAGTTGTGGATTGTACTGCTGCGACAATAGTGAAGTTCATATTTGAGAATATTGTGACACAGTTTGGGTGTCCCAGGATATTGATGAGTTACCAGGGTAGTCACTTTATCAACTGCACTATGAGAGCACTAACTGAATAGTTGCAAGTGCAACATAAGAAAAGCACACCATATCATCTGCAGGAAAATGGGACTGTTGAATCGTTCAACAAAATTTTGGAAACAACGTTGACAAAGGTATGCAATGCTAATCACGATGACTGGGACTTGAAAAATCTAGCAGTGCTATGGGCCTATCGTACCACTTGTAAATGGCTGACAGGACAGACACTGTTTAAGCTGGTACATGGGTAAGAGGTAGTCATTCCCATGGAATACATTGTTCCTAGTTTGCGCATCGCTTAGGAGACCGGAAAAAATGATGCAAAAGAATTAGAAGAGTGCATTTCGCAGTTGATCCAGCTTGAAGAGGACTGCTTTATTGTAAACTTCCACCAGTGCATTCTGAAGGATCGACAGAAGGTGTGGCATGATCGCTACATTAAGAAAAAATAGTTTGCAGAAGGAAATTTGGTGCTATTATATGACAACAATTTCATGAAGCATCCAGGTAAGTTACAGATGCACTGGTTAGGCTTGTATCTTGTTCATTCCATTACTTATGGAGCTACAGTTCAATTACATCAATTAGATGGTGCAATACTACCGATGCTTATCAATGGGAGTCACTTAAAGCCCTATAGGATAGGGTCAGAGCTGCGCATTGCTTGAGGCACCGTGTAAAAAATAAAAAATAAAAAATAAAAAATATTTTGTTAAATAGCAGCAAGGAGAGGCTAGGGGAAGAGGCCACACACAAACAGGAGTTAGTAACGATGGAAAGGAGACCACCTACGATAGCCGCGGGGATGTGGGTTGGTCAAATCATAAATAAATGCAAGTAGTTAGAATAGTTAGCTAGCGACGCTTGTTGAAGCGACGCGCATTAATGGTCGATCCAACCTTTAGTAGGGTGAGATTGCTAATGAATTTAGTGTCATTACTGCTGGATTTGGTCATTATGGATACGGTGGATTTGGAAATGATGATTTTGAATTGGGAAGTGGCTATTAAAAGAACATGGGACACGAGAGGAAGGAATTTTTTAGAGCAGTTTAGTCGAGTGAGCAAAGTGTTGAGCCGAGTACAATTGAAGAGTCTTGAGTGCGAGTTGAGGAGTGGAGGTGCAGATTCATCGGTTGCATAGTAAGGATTAGGGAGTGCGGCATACTGATCAACCCTGAAGCAATTGAGATTTCCAGTGATCAGGAATCCCCCATTCGGCCCATGTTCGTTGAAGAAAAAGTCATGAGCATGCTGGTAGGCTCGTCATTGATCCCCAAAAGAGAGAGGCAGGCTCAAAATCTTAGTTCCACACTGCCGCAGAAGAGGCACACCCGCACTTTGGCTAGAGTGCAAGGAGAGGGGACTGCATAGACTGAGGCATTGAGCTCTGGAGCTATAGAGTCTATGGTGCCCAGAGGTGTCTATGTCAATGATATCCTAGGATATGTCGCTCCAATACGTTCGAGAGAGAAGTCGAGGAAGCCCACGAAGAGTCATAAGTATCCACCCAAATTCCCATTGCTGGCGAAAGGGATGACTTGCTTAGTCGATATCATCCTTACCTTGATCAAGATGAAGTTTGAAGACCATGATTTGATGTTGCTCAAATATTTCTGGGATTATCCCTATGAATCAGTTCCTATGGGGCCGAGTGCATCAATTTAGAGGATTCCTCAACCATGGGCAAGCGGGTTGAATAAATTTGGATTGTTGGGGCTCATTAATATGCCTCACTTTAGGTGACTGAATGAAGCTCATGCATGCTTCAAGAAACTATTGGCCTACTTTCATGGTGGGATGCTCTAGTTAAATGAGCCTATTCCTATCATGGTTGACTTGATTGCAAACATTACAGGCTTGCCAAAGTCCGGGGAAGATCCAACAAAGTATATCCATGGGCGGGATGCTGACAAGAAGTTGGCCAAGCCGCTGAAGGAGATATTTTCCTTATAGTTTGATGGGCGCACCTGTCATATCGATGAAATTAATACACAGATGGTGTGTTTCAGGGCGGGAATTTTGGCGAGAAGGATTGTCTAGGGGAATCGACTAGTCCAATGCAACTCGAGTGTGGTCGCATATGCACAAAAATGCATAGAGGGCATGCAAATGAACTAGTCCTTGTTTCTCCTCAACCATTTTCTTGACGATGCTCTCGCTCCTCAGGCTGAGCGGCCATTTTCCTATAGTTGGCTACTAATTCTCATTGCGCTTGTTGCATTGATGGAACCAAAATATTATTAGCCGATGGCATTCGATGTGGTGAAGGTGTGTCGAGGTGCACGCTATTCGAATATGTGGTGGGTCGAGGAGCCTAGTCAACAAATGGACTGTGTGAACCATTTTTGGGTCTATTGGGAAGCACTACAAGCCATAGCTATCAAAGTTCCCCGCTTATCCAATTACACAGCAGCCAAGTATCAGTGACTCTTTCAATTCTCCATCGGACCTCCTTCCATTTATATCCAGGTGCGGCGGGACCTCTACAAGCAGTGGATACCTATGACCTACAAAGTCACAGATGAATAATTGGATGCTCTTATTCAGGAGTGGCCGACAGAATGGTGCAACCCTGTGATCTAGAGGAACTCTATAAGGAGCCACCAGCTGATGCCATGGACGAGCCTGTTTCGAAGGAGCTAAGTGTTCATGAATCCGACAATGAATTGTCAACGGACCCTAATGCCGAAGAGAAGTGCATGTAGGAGGAAACTTGAACCAAATGGTGGCTAGAATACGATGCAAGCAGTGGTACCCAACTAGGGATTAAGGCCCAACTGCAGCGGCTCATAAAAGTGGTCATTGACTCCTCTAAGGTTGCAACACAAGCGATACAAGAGTCCAATCAAGAATTTTTTGCTGAGGTAAGAGACAAGTTGAATTCTATTTATGATGTTGTTTCCAAGAAGACACCTAGGAACGATGTGATGCAGGAATTCCTGTCGATCAGCACCGAGCCGTGGGCTAGGAATGTTCAATTTCCCTCGACCGCGATCGACGCAGGGAGTGAAGAAGTGAACCTGTTACTGCAACCATTCCAGAGAATTTCCCTAGATCTTAATAAGTTACCCGCTCAGGCACTTGTGGAGCTGCAGCATGTTGCCACCCAGGAATTGTTAGATAGGAAGAAGGAGCTTACTGATGGGCATGTGCAGTCGTAGAGTGTATCTGTGAAGCTATAGAAAGAAGTTGAGGGGCTGCATCAGGTCAGGGTGCAGCTAGATGGAGAGAAGGTATGAGAGATTGAGGCATTGAAGGTAGCACACGTCGAGCTGCAACGCAAGGCTACTGAGGAAATCATCGAGCTCAAGAAGGAACAATACCACCTTATCATTGAAAAGGTGTAGCTATGCGTAAGTTGTGGCGCGATCGAGCAAGATGTCGATAAGGCCTGCCAACATATGTTTGAGAGCATGAATGAGCTTACTACAGTTGCTAATGATAAGTGACTTGGGGAAGTTATTGTCAAGCTCCAAGACACCAATCTTCTGCTCAATGCCTTGGTCTATCCAACGGTGCCACTGGAGTAGGTTTCCAAATGAAAGACTACTATTGAGGAGATAGCATCCCATTTTGAAACAATGGAGCAAGAATCAAAGACAATCACAGAGGCGATGACACAGTTATGTACAGCGTTGTCCAAGACGAACAACTCGACTAGTTGACCAAGTAAGTGCAAGAAGATGAAGGGCAGTTGACGACACTGAAGACATCGCTACAAGCACTGCCACTCATCGTGCAGATCACATGGTTTGAGGAGTTGAAGGACCTATAGAAGATAGCTTCCCGTGCCCAAGAACGCCAACAAAAGTGTCGTTCCTATTTGGATGAGTTTCAAGAAGTTGGTGGGAAGCTGGCTGTCAAAGCAGTCGAAACACTGTAGATGGTGGAAGCAAGTCCACAGATGGTTGATGACAAGGCTGGGGAGGCACACCATGTGCAGCAGGATTTACTCAAATGTCAAAGTGCTGCCAACAAATTCCAGCTCCAGGTTCAAGAGATCTCACCCTAGTTTGAATATTTCAAGGCCAAGAAATCAACATATACACTATCAACCTAACATGGCTCAAGGATGAGCCACAAGACTGTGTTGGTGGCCTGTTGACTGGGGGTTTGGGTAAGTGAGTTGCGTAGCGTCGCGGTAGTTGTGCAAGATCACGCGACACCATGCAAGGCCAGATCAACACGATGGGAAGAAGAATAACTGCTTTTGAATATTTAATGTATTAATTGACCACGTTTTGTGGACATAGGTTAGTAGTGGTTAGAATTTAGTTAGAAGTGGAAATTTTGTCTAAAGGTGTAAGCCTATATATAGAGCTAGTTTTTCAATTGTAAAAGAGAACAACACAAGTGAATGATAAGGATGATCAGTGCGATACAAGTCCAAGTCAATATCTAAGAGTGATAAATCCGTCCCGATCTGTCTATGGTCTTGATGAGTCTTTTGTTTTGAACAATCTGTGATCTGTCTATGTCAGATACTGAATTTTGGGATGTAATCAGTCTCTTTCTATGGAGAATAATTATATGTTTTGGATCTGTTCCACATAATGAATATGACATGACGGTTGTTTCCTACATGTTGTCTTCTGTTTTCCTATTTTCTCTGCTGCGATGTGAATGAGAAGTTTATTGAATCTGTTTATGATTTACTGATGTTACTACAATGAACTAATGGTGCGATCTATCCTAATTCTATCAATGATAATGAATCTTGTTAAAGTTGTTTTATGAATGATACTATTGCGATAAAATTGCTGCGATAAATAAATGATGTGTTATATTCATTGTTGTGAAGATCAATTATGATAGCTGTCTTAGTTCTATCGACTTACTCAGAGTAATTTGATAGTTATGCAGCCGAAGCCACGGATGCCATATCTTCCCTTCTTACTGTCGAAAACTTGGTTCTGACAACTATCCCTTGAACGCCTCGGGTGAGACTTTGGCCGCTCTAGGGATGTTGCTAGGCAGGGAAAAACCTGTCTAGGCTGGTACTCAAGGAGATCACGCTAGTTGGGCATCGACAGAGTGAGAACCCCTATCGACAAGGATTTTTTAGTGGGTTTTTTCCAACAACTATGTGCATTGAAGACATGCTTGAAGGTAGTGAATAAATGCTCACTTGGCCACTAAGAAATCACGCAACCAAGTGAAATTTCCACAACTTGATGACAATGGCCACAGTTCAAAAGGATATTCCCACAACTAGTTTGAAAATGCTCGCAAGTTCCCACAAGCACTACAACAAAAATTGGATTTAGCATCAGATTTAGCACCAGATTTTAGTGTAATGTTTTCCCAATTTTGGTGAACAATATGGCACTAAACCTGGTGCTATTGTACAATTTCATAAAATGCCGTCCATTGCATCTTTTTTCCCGTCCTTTTTAACATCCATTTTTGTCTCCATTTTTGCACCCAATTTTTTGCATCTTTTGTTACGCCCTTATTTGCGCCCAATTTTGCATCTTTTTTTGCATCCTTTGTTACATCCTTGTTTACACCTAGTTTGACGCTTAGTTTTGAATCCAATGTTGCATCTTATTTTGCTCCTATTTTTTCATCGAGTCTTGCACCATGTTTTGCATCAAATTATGTGTCCAATTTTGCATCTAGCGTTACATCTAGCTTTGCATCCAATTTTGGGCCCAATATGGCATCTTGTTTTGCATCCAATTTTACTTATAATGTTGCATCCCCTTTTGCATCTAATTTGCATCTTTTTTTACATCTTTTTTCGTATCCATGTTTGTGCCTAATGTTTCATCTCATTTTACGTCATATTTTGCATCTAAGTTTGCACCTGGTGTTGCATCCTGGTTGATGTCTTTTTTTGCATCTATGTTTGAGTCCAATGTTGCACCCAGTGTTGCGCCTAGTGTTGTGATTGGTTTTGCAACCATGTTTGTATCTAATATTGCATCCAATTTTGTGTCCAATGTTGCATCCCATCTTGCATTCAATATTATGTCTAGTTTTACATCCAATGTTTCATCCCATCTTGCATCCAATATTGTGTCTCGTTTTAATTTGTTGTTTGTGCCAAGTGTTGCCTCCAGTTTTGCACCCGGTGTTACACATGGTTTTATGTCCATTGATACACCATATTTTGTGTCCAATTTTATGTCTACTTAGGAGTCCACTTTTGCATCTACTGATGTGTCTAGTTTCGGTCCTAGTATTGCATCTAGTTTTGAGGCATTAATTGTGTCTAGTGTTGAGTCTTTTTTTGCATTCAATTTTGCGATTAGTGTAACATCCATTTTTGTGTCCACATTTGTGTCTAAAATAAGGTCCACTTTTGCATCTACTTTTTTGTTTTGTGTGACGTCTACTTTTACATCATCTTTTGCATTTAGTGTTGCGTCTAATATTGCATCAATCTTGCACTACTACATTTTTTACCTTTAGAAATACATTGCAATATCACTAGGGCATGGAGGAATCGAACCACCGACCTCCTGCTTATAAGGAAGGTGCTCTTCCATTGAGCTAGAACCCTTTAAGAATCAGGAAGATGACTAATATTAACACATTAAATTTCATCATTGTCCCTGAAATAATGTTTCACATTTATTGTTTTGTGTATAATTTTTCATGTGTTTTTACTATCATGCCTATTGACATACATTTAAATATTATTATGTTTTCTCATCCAGAACCAACACATTTGAAATAACAGGATTCTA
The DNA here is from genome assembly GCA_001517045.1 of Pseudotsuga menziesii. Classification (NCBI taxonomy): domain Eukaryota; kingdom Viridiplantae; phylum Streptophyta; class Pinopsida; order Pinales; family Pinaceae; genus Pseudotsuga; species Pseudotsuga menziesii. The sequence continues at coordinate 224,857 of LPNX010375278.1, forward strand.
AACACTTGCATATGGAAACTATTAGTTTCCATTCTGATAGATTGCACATCCACCTTGGTTTTCCTAGAACAATGCCTACATATGTAATACTATGTTACCAAAAAAAGAGAAATGAGAAATGCAAAAATAAAAGGGAATGGTACATGAAATGGGTTTTGGAGGTTTCACATAGAATAAAGAAGGAGAGAAAGAAAACAACACTAATGGTGAAGAAGATCACGGAGATCACAAAGCCTGGATACAGTAAAAATGCAGTCTAGGTTGTCAATGGGTCTTGATTTGTGGGTCAAGTAGGTTTACTTACTTGGTAAAAGTTGTTGTAAACAGGAGCTTGGTTAGTTTGTATGCCAGGTAAAACTTGTTGTAAACAAGAGCTTGGTTAGTTTGAACTTTGTATGCCAAGAGGTATTTAATACAACCAAAAAATCCTAGCAATTCCTCTTCAGTAAGGCCTAAATATTTGATAATTAGAGTTAGTCTTCCAACCAAAACGAAATTATTTTTATAGAATTCCCACTGCTTTACACAAAGAAATTTGGAAACTGAGGACCACTTCACAAACTACAATGGATGATCAATGATCGACAAAGCAAGACTGAGATGTAAATCATGTATACAACAAATACAAATGAATTAAAATGGAACTAGGAAGAGGCTAATCAAATGCCAAGATAACATAGAAAAAATAAAAATTTATCATGAAATTACACAAAACAATCTGGTCATCCATACCTTCAATTGCAATTTGTGTTGTGGGTATGGAATAGAGTCAGGATTGAAGTGAAATTCAATTTCTTGAAGAATTGAATTTTTGGTGCTTGAAAAGGTGGAGAAGATGACAAACTGGTTAAAAGGGATTGAACCCCACACTTTCACAGCCATAACAATAATATCCATCACTATCAGGAAACTCTTTTATTCTAGGTTCTTGTGGCCGATAGAGAGGGTTCCCCCAAAGGGACCATATCATATGAAAACAATAGTAGTGCAGTTAGGACATGGTGTAAAAAGAAACCATTACCAACATGGGTGTTCTTCTAGAGGTGTATCTCTTTTTTCTATTCCATCGGTTTAAATCCAAACTGCATCAATGTAAATCTGAAATAATTTCAGGGATAGGGGGCAGCCCTGGTTAACCCAATTAGTGCTCCCAATGAAGTGAGAAAACCTCCAAGATGTGGGAAGTTGTCATATAACTATCATAGAGCCTCATAATATAAACACTGATGTTCTATTCAACAATGATACTGTGAAGTTATCATGATTCATTTCCTAGTTTAAGTTTCTTTAAAGTCTTCATGCTTTGTCTGATTATCCATTTCACCTATTTGAAGGTATGCAATATATTTGTTGATTTTCACAGGTTAGATCAGTGTTAATACAAGTACTAAAATTCAATACATGAACATATAAAGAATTGAGGTAAAATTCAAACTGTAATAAAACGTAACAACATAACTTTCATTTCTTTCAACTTAACGCTCTGTTGGTCGCTGCATTGAAGTTGATCATTGAAATGTTTCATCAACTATCATGTACAAAAAAATAATAAATAACACGTGCAATAAACTATAGAAGATAAAGAATCGTAACCATTGTTGGATCCGCCATATACTTAGTTAGTTCTGAGTTTGATCTTGTCACTGAAAGGACAAGTCAAACTAGTTGAACCATATATGTACCTTGAGAGAGAGAGGGAGTAAACAAACCTTAGTTTCTTCAATCAATTTAGCAGTGCAGTCAAGGAGAATCACACAGATGCACTTAGAGTGAAAGATGTACAGTCAAGCACTCTACCAACAGATTCACGATGAACAAATTCCCGAAACCAGTCAGGGTGGATCAAATAAAAAAGCTCAGCCTGTGCAGAGAATAGATCGCAATAAACCCCATGAAAAATAACACAGAGTTAAAAGCTGCAGACTGCCATGGAGAAAGAAAAATGCAGCCGAGAGTGAGTAATCCAGGTAGATCGGTGAAGACCAGGCAGAGAGATCAGTGAAGACTAGGCAGAGTGATCTCGAGAAGACAAGCCTGTGAAGGTAAGCCAAGCCATGAAATAAAAATCATCAATCAAAATCCAAGCCCGTGAAGGTAAGCCAAGCCGTGAGAAAAATCATGCAATCAGTCGATAGAGAAAGCCCCTCAAATAAAATGCAGATGGCAGACAGCCAGCAGAGAGAGCCCCATAAATAAAATGTAGACAATAGACAGCCGACAGAGAGAACCCCACAAATAAAATGCAGATAGCCACCGAAAAATAATAACACGTGAAGGTAGATCAATGAATACTAGACCGAGAAGGAGCTCGGTGAACATCAGACCGAGAAGGAAGTTGGTGAAGACTAGACTAAGAAAGAGATCGGTGACTCCCATATCGAGAAATTAATCCCATGAGATCAAGCCCACGAAGATAATCCAAGCCAAAAATCAGAATCCAAGCCCATGAAAAATAAAAAATCAGAATCCAAGCCCGTGGAGAAAGCCGTGCCGAGAAAAATCAAAACCCAAGCCCGTGGAGAAAGCCGTGACATGAAAAATCAAAATCCAAGCCTGTGAAGGTAAGCCGTTGTGAGAGCCCAAAATCATATGTGTTGAAACTAAAAATAATCTCTTCCTTAAATAGGTTAGGGTATTGTTGGGGCACGTACCCTAAAGATTACTAGTTGTGGTAACTTTGCGGCTGTTGGTAAGCGGAGTTATGGGTCAAGATAGTCTTAGGGGTGTCAGGGTAAGTCAAAACCCTCTTTTTTGTAATAAACCCGTGGTTTAAATCCAGGGTTTAGGGTTTTTTGGGTGCCCATGGTTTAAGACCATGGTTTTGTAAAAATGCACAGTATAAATAAGCACTTATGTAAAGAAGATAGGTTAGGTTTTATGATGAAAGAAAGATTAAGGCAAAGCTAAGATTGGTTTTGTGGAAGAAGGTTAAGTCCCAGCTGTGTGCATGGATGACCTCTGCAGATGTGTGCGCAGAGGGTTTTGTAAAGAAGATTGTAAGGAAAAACCTGCAGCTGTGTGCGCAGGGGCCTGCTGCTATGTGCGCGGATTTTTAAGGACTGAAAGGATCTGTAGCTGAGTGCGCAGATCAAACTGTGTTTTTGTAGCAAGTTGAATAGAACACAGTTTGTGGACGTAGCAAAGTGGGTTGCCACGAAGTGAGCAAAGGTACAAAAGAAATTTTGAATCCTACTCCTCAGGACAGGCCACCGCATTTCCTCTTGTAAACCCTCCACAACCAGACCCTGAAGAAAACCCTCCTGTTACCCCCCAGCATCGCTTCGTTACCCCTAAAGTTCGGTCGTAGTGTTACAGGAAACCAAGTCCAAGTATTCCGGCCACAGGTCAACCTGCCCCCGTAAATCCCCCCCCATCAACGTCCTGCCCTCCTCCCAATCCTCCCAGAACCACCATGGCCCACCTAGATGATGACATTAAGCTTCCCATCTTCAAAGGAACGGGATCAGAAGATCCAGAACAGTTCTGGTTTTTATGTGAGGCCGTCTGGAACGCGAAGAGTATTACCGACCTGGATGTGAGAACCACGCAGCTCATTACTTCGTTTCGCGACTGGGCTTTGACCTGGTTCATGAAATTCTCCAGTAATCAGCACCCCACTTTGGATGAAATCAAGGCCGCCATCATTAAGGAATTTAAGAAACCCAAATCAGAATCGTAGAGAATCACTGAACTCAAAGAGATTCAACAGCGGCGCGGTGAATCCGTGTGGGACTTTGACCAGAGATTCAAAGTTTTATTAGACCAAGTGAGCTTCACTATTAGTCCTGCGCAGCACAAGGAATGGTTTATCGCCGCGTTATTGCCGCATATCAGAACGCCGCTCATGCAACAGAAGGTTGCTGACCAGCAAGAGGCTCTGGAAATCGCAATGAATCTAGAGACCGCTCCCGTCAGAGACGATTCTGGTCTTGCTCAAATCCAAGCGCAGCTGACAGCGATGGCCCTCGAACTTCGTGACATGAAGAAAGCTAAAACCAGTCGAGAGGAGGTCTGGTGTACGCAATGTCGGTCCGAGGGTCACGATAGGGACCAGTGCCCCGTGGTCAAAACCTATCTAAACACGGGCACGCCCACCCAATTCAATGCCGGTGTTCTATATTGTGAGATTTGTCAAACCTCTGGCCAGCATCGCCCTGAGCACTGCCATCTTCTTTAGAGATATGTTCAAGTTCCCAAAAACCCTTACTGCCAGTTCTGTAATTCCGTCGGGCATAATGAAGAAGAATGTCGTAGCTATGACCTTATGTGAGAGCGCACCTCTGATGCCTACCGAGTCCACAATGAAGCCCAGAATAATGATGGCTATGGTTACTGTGGCGGCACCTCCGGAAGAGGTGCTTTTGGAGGTCGCGGTCATGGTGGGATGACTGGTAGAGGTAGAGGCCAGGTTGTGTGTTACAATTGTAACCAAGTTGGTCACTTGGCTCGCGACTGTCGGAACCCCACTACGACCTGTCGGTATTGCTGCGCAGTGGACCATGTGATTGAACAGTGCCCCCAGCTCCTCGCAAAGATTCAGGAAAATAACCGTGGCCCTACTCCAAGTATTCAGTTGATTTCCGTGGAGCAAAGACCTGCCCCAGCCCTCAATGTGGTCACCCGGAGTGGAACTACGACACATACTCAAGACTCACCAAAGCAACCTGCCACGGTGTGCGCACAACAGGCCTCCAAGAAAGTCCCAGCCCTTGGCCCTGTGGGATAATGTTGACCTTGGCGCTGTAGAAATACCTGCGCGGAAACATCAGTAGGCTTCGCAGCCACAGGAGGCCTCGACGGATAAAGTAAGTACACTATCCTCTTTCTTGCAGAGCTGTATGAAACTCTTCCGCAATCAGAACGCTCTAAACGAGCTGCAAAAAGCTCTTGCTGTCACAGACCCTTAGAGAGGAATTGATCAGGAGAAAACTGCTAGTCATGTCCGAAGAACGGGAGGGGAAATGAGGTTGAACATTCAGATAGGAGAATATGATATGACTGATGTCATCCTAGATCTTGGATCAGACGTTAATGTCCTACCCAAGCAGACCTGGGGACAAATGGGAAAGCCTTCCCTGGTTTGGTCACCTATACAACTACGACTAGCTAACTAGCAAAGGATTGTACCGCTAGGGAGACTTCTTAGTGTCCCAATCGACATCGATGGGGTCAGTACTCTAGCAGACTTTGAAGTTATTGAGATCATTGATGACAGCAAACCTTACCCAGCCCTGTTGGGAATTGAGTGGGCCATGGCCAATGCTGCAATCATCAACCTTAAAAGGAGACAGATGACCTTCGAAGGAAATGGCCTGCGTGTTATTATACCCCTCGACCCATCCCAAGGAGAAAGATATACAGAACCACTCAGAGATGAAGGGGAGCAGGATACTCTAGACCACATCTATAACATCACAGCCAAGGATGCAGATTATGTCAATCCTAATGCTGATGGTGTAATGGATTGGCAATGTGATAGCTCCTGCATGTCTGATTCAGACGATGGTATGGAGAATTGGCAGCATCGACTGTACGAGCTACATGGCCATAGGTGCGCACAGATCACTCAGTCTCTTCGATGCATTAGCGCATATCCTCGAGAATTGCCTGCACAGGTTGGGATGATAGACCCTGGAGAAATTATTGCACCTATGTCAGAACGAGTACCTCAGTCACAAAACACCTAGCGTCTGGAAATAGCAATAGAAGCTACAGCAGCATGGGGGACCGATCATACAAAGCCTCAGCCCCATCGGGGAACCTGCCATAAATTCTTGCGCCCCAAAGTTATAAGGCAAGCTCAAGAAGTGCGAAGTAAGCTCAAGGGGTGGAATAGCCCTCAGGGACATTTGAGGCAGAAATATACAGCAACGGAAAACACACCTCGTAAGGAGTGGATGCATAAGTTCATATATATCTTGGACCCTATAGCGAAAAATGGGCATATGAAGGTTGATCTCCGCCACAGTACTGTAAGTGGGGATGATCTTGTGGATCGCTTTTTTATCGCATTTCCCATTAATAAAAGTGGTCCTGTTCTAGATATAGCTTTCCGATCAAATCACGACAAGGAAAATGTTGATCATCCAGGAATTGGATACCAAATCAAGGGGCAGAGCCAAGACGCTAGTGCCTCAAATCTAATAGTCCTATCGCAGATACTACCCGGTCGGGTCAAAGGGCACTATTGGGCTGAGGTTGCTTATTGCCCCGAGGCTTCAACCATGATTCTGCCGCGGCCCAAAAATGTAGCGAGGCTCAAAATCCGACCGTTGGGAGGCAGCCAATTTGGCGGCGGCGGGATTTTAATTGCTTTAAATGACTGTACTAAGACCAGTACCAGCAATCGCGCTCCACATGGATAAGATTTTCGTTAGATTTGGTGCCTTCAATGCACTGTCCTCCCCAATTTTATTGATGGTGTGTATAAGAAGATGCCTACGTTAGGAAAAATTACATCTTGCATTTCTTCAAGATTTCTGAGTGAACCCATGACCACCGAACGCGAGATTGACTCCTTGGTCAGAGAATTCGAGCAAGAGGGTTTGATCACCTGCTCTAATCGGCCGCCTGCCATAGCTCACTGTGAAGCCACTCCTCCAGTACCACCATGGCCGATGCAGACACGGTCTGCCAGGAAAAAGTCTAGAACTGAAATTCGCACCAAGCGCAACCAAGACCGGCCGCAACAAACAGGGCAAACACCAGCGGCTCATCCTATGGAGCCCTCTGGTTCCGCACAGGCCCTAGATGGGGGAAGGGAGAATATTCCGCCACCACGGCCACCATATCTACCACCTGTTCACCTAGGCACCGCGTTACCCTGTCGGACAAAAGCAATTTACATTAGCCACACCCTCGTTGCCACCAGGAGTACAGTTGATTGGAAGTATGACAGGGAAGATTGATCGGCTTAAGTACAACGATCACGAAACCAATGACCATGGCAAGTTCCCACAATTTGAACCAGCAGAATACTTGCACCGCGTCAAGTACCCCGATCATAGGGTCACACTACTGGAAGTGCAAACATGGGCTGCGGGACTGGACAAAGATGGCCTACTCAAGCTATTTAACATTCCCCATTTTGGATGCGGCATACATGTGACTGTAGTGGCCAAGCAGTTACTAGCCCTGGTGCATGACGGCTATTTATGGATAGGGGACCAGTAAATTCCTATTGACGCCGCCCTCATCCATAGGATCATAGGTTTACCCATGGCAGGACCTGATCCGGGAACCGAATTTCCATCCAAACATGACGATACAAAGCTCGCGCAAACCATGAAGGAGCGGTTTGGCTTGACAAAAGGGAAACGGGGGTATCACACTTCCGTGATTCGGGAGCAGCCCATTCGGTTTGCAGCTGAACTCTTAGCCTGCAAACTCATACGAAAATGCAGGCCAACTGAAGTACCTGCCCTGGTTATCCGGATTGCTATGAACTGCGCTGAGGGGTATACTTATAATTGGGACGGATATCTTGCGAAGGAGTTTTTGGAGGATGCCCGCGATGCGCAAGAAAAAGGTATACCTTTTCATTATTCCTGGCTTATAATCCTTATTGCATTAGTTGGGTGGAAAGAACCCACTAAAGCCCAGTTTGTCGAAATAAACCCCGGCATGCCAGGGGCAGCGAGGTATGCCTCCCTATGGATATCCTCAGATAAGGAAGCTCAGCAGATGACGAACACTGTGTTCGTCTTCTATGCTATGAGTATTCACTATGAGATTGTGCGAACACCTCGACTTACCAACGAAGTGTTCTCTCAATACAAGGGCGTCGCGCACTTTAGTGCCGACATGCATCATGTTTTCATTCAAGCTCGTGCAGATCCTCAACGGCAATGCTTCAAATTACCATATGTAGTCACCGAACCAGATATCAGGCGGATCGTTCAGCAATGTTCGGCCGAATGGCTGAAATATTTAGGGAAAAAACCCTCTATTCCGGTTCCCCCAGCTACCAATATTGGTGCAGGTACTAGTCAGGCGCAGCAGCAAAGCCCATTGGAAGCTAGCGAAGACCTAAGTGATTCGTCGATGAATGACGACGGCCAGGGTGGAGACGGTGGATAGGATGAACAGGATGAACAGGATGAACAGGATGAGGAGTCGGTCAAGACCATAATAGATCCTACCCCACCAACGAAGCGCAAGTCACCAGAAGTAGCTGAGGTAACAAAGCCATAGTCCCGCAAAAAGGTAAAAGCATCGAAGGAAAAAGATATCGAGGAAGAAGCCACTGTCACGCTGGATGCACTGGAGCATGCTCTAGAACAGTCTACGACAGCGCTTACTAAAAAATGGTCAGAGTTTGCGGAACTGCATCTTGCCGGCCTCTCAGGTATCGCAAACAAGGTATCGGAGTTAAAAGAGCTAACCGCAAAATCAGCGCCTAGTACTGCGACAAGCAGCACTATGGCACCCACACAGCAGGATATTAGGCAATGGCCACCCACGGATCCCCAGGGATAGGTATCAAGCGCAACTCTGATACAGCCTGACACCGATTCTCGACCCCAGACAAATATAACCGCGGAGCTTAATTATACAAAGATGTCTATGTCAGAGTTGCACCTCTGTCAGCTCGCGATTACAAAGGAGATCCATACCCGAACTCAAGTGTCACAAGTCCAATTGGAAGACACCATCAAACAAAACAAAACCTTCGCAGCACGCCTAGAAGAGATCGCACAACAGAAGAAAGAGGCTGAACAGACAACAACTACACTGATGCGAGCATTGGACGAGGCATGTCGGAGTCTTTCTGACTCCGACATACAGGAAGCAGAGGAACCAGAGTAGAGAATTGCTAAGCTGAAAGACTATGCCCAGCAGTCCCACAGCGAGGTTGAAAGGATGAAGATAGAACACCAGCAACAGATTGCAGAACTTCAACTGCACATTCCTCCTGAGACTCCACCAGAGGTCCAAGAACAGCGCCAGCAGGACATCAAGGCTTCAGCAACAAAAATATCAGACAACGTGGCTAGTGTCGCAAAACTAATGGAAGACAGCATAGAAGCATGGGCAAACCTACAGGACCATCCAGATGTAGGGAAGATTCAAGAAACCATCAAGTTGTGCCAGGATGAGTTAGATGCAGTCAGAATAGAAATCAAGACGCTGCCACCTATGCAGAAGATGGATAAAGTAAAGCGCAGCAAGGAACTTCAACAAGAAATCGAGTCCTGCAGGACAAAGGTAATGATGCTGGAAAATGCGTTACAGCCCCTGGTTGATGAAGCATTAGAATTGAGCAATACTGCGGAAAGCCAGCTCAAACTTTTGAAGACCTATGACACTTTTGCGCAGGAAAAGGATGACACAGACTCTTCTTCAGTATTACAGGAACTGGTGGAAAAGGAGAAAGATACTGATGAGATACTGCATAATCTCACCAGTCGCTTCCAGGCCCTCGCGCAGAAGATTCTCCCACCAGAGTCCTCGCAGAGTGTCCCGGGACGGGCCACTAGTGAGTCTTAGGGGCCTGTTGGGGCGCGTACTCTAAATATTACTTGTTGTGGTAACTTCACGGCTGTTGGTAAGCGGAGTTATGGGTCAAGATAGTCTTAGGGGTGTCAGGGTAAGTCAAAACCATCTTTTTTGTAATAAACCCGTGGTTTAAATCCAGGGTTTAGGGTTTTTTGGGTGCCCATGGTTTAAGACCATGGTTTTGTAAAAATGCGCAGTATAAATAAGCACTTATGTAAAGAAGATAGGTTAGGTTTTATGATGAAAGAAAGATTAAGGTGAAGCTAAGATTGGTTTTGTGGAAGAATGTTAAGTCCCAGCTGTGTGTGTGGATGACCTCTGCAGCTGTGTGCGCAGAGGGTTTTGTAAAGAAGATTGTAAGGAAAAACCTGCAGCTGTGTGCGCAGGGGCCTGCTGCTGTGTGCACGGATTTTTGAGGACTGAAAGGATCTACAGCTGAGTGCACAGATCAAACTTTGGTTTTGTAGAAAGTTGAATAGAACACAGTTTGTGGACGTAGCCCCTACACTGGGGGTGAACCACGTTATATCCGGTGTTGTGGTTTCTTGTGCTGTTTCTGTTTCTATTTCTTTTATGCATTAATAACTGTATACATCTGATAAGTTAGATCGCTGCTAACATTTAGCTTCGCTGTGAATTCCTTGTAGTGGGTTGAACAAGTCACGACTGTTTATTTATTTGCGAAGTTGTATGTGAATGAATGGTGAAACTTGTAATTATTGATTAATAAGGTTATTAAAAGGCTAAGGTACAGTAATCCCCCTCTTTGCTTGCAGAAACCTGATTCTGTGGCATCCCATAGCTGTTTCGGGTGAGACTGCAACCTGCGTGCAGGTTGTTGCCGAAAGGGCCAACACTGTGGGTCTTTTGTTGGTGTGACACAAAAGGTTTAAACCCGGGTCTGCCCTATTGCCCAACAGGTATATAAAAAAATTGCTTAGGATAGAATTAACGGAGGCCCACAAAAATAAAAAAAATCATAAAAATAAAAATTAGGTAGCCCAAAAGAATAAACCGTCCCAACAAAAGTCAAAAAATATTTTAATATAATAAAAAGTAAATTGTCAAAAAGTCTATTAATAAAATCATGAGATTTTATTAATAAGACTAAAATAATTATTTAATGAAATTATAATAAAATGAAAATCCAAAGGTACAACATAAAGTCCAAAATCATAAGTGGGTCATTATAATAACAACATAAGGTAACCATAAAAATAAATAGTTCAATGATCTTTAATAAACCATCAAGTAAATATACTCCATAAAGTAGGAGTCATCATAGTCAAAGGTGCACACAAGTAATAGTGCTAAGACTAGTAAGAATAGGACCAAGATTCAACAACCACAAGATCAAGGTGAACCATAAAGGTGGACAATCAATCAAATAGGACCAATAAGACCAAATAGGTTTCTCTCTCTCAAGGTACATAGTTTTATATATTTTTCCATCACTGTATAAGGGGGAAGATCCAACCAGATGGTACAATCCTTTTGTCCTTGACACTGCTCCTAAAGGTTAGGTACTATGGACATCGTCAAGGGGTGGCCAGTCCCTTGAGAATCAACCTAGCAATAATCGATTAGGAGAGGTGACATCATTATCTTCCATTCTTAATGAATGGCTTTTAGCCTTAGGCTGAGTTTCAGTCTCACACTAAATCAAGCTGATCAATCCCTGGACCCTAACTAGGTCCTCCATTCTCTCGCAGAATGGTTCTCAGTACTAAGCTGAGTTTCAGTCTCACACTGAAAATTGATCAACTACCTGCAGTACCTACTTGAACATCGTGTCCCTGGTCCTATACTAGAATACATCTCTGCCTCTACCTACAGGCTCTACTTGGATATCACATCCTTGGTCCCAGACCAAAATACCCTAGAGGCATATAGGGGCCCTAGCCACATGCTAGGGGCTTTGCAATGGCATCAACCTGCTTGGTTGTAGACCAAGAACCCCAGGATACTACTGGGGGCCCTACGGTACCTTCTAGGGTCTTATTCTGTCCTAGTCAACTGACTAGGAAACCATTCTCTAAGAATGGGTCTCGCATTTGCACTAACTTTAACAACATTGACAATTGAGGATTGCTTTATTGCTCTTGTATATGTGGCATTTAGTTTTCCAATCTATTAATGTCCAGTGTTCTTGAATTGCAAATTATGAAACTAATTTTCATATTGCTGCATTGCAGGCTTTATTCTACTCTGCTCTTCGTTGTGCACAAGAAATAATGATTGTTGATGATGGATCAAAGAACTTACTGAGAGATGTAAATAGCAGGCTAAGTGCACTAGCTTTTCATATCAGAGAGTATTATTGGATTGATGCAATAAATCTCAATGAAATTTATAGATACAAGACAAAAGAATATACCCCTGATGCTGTCAACAAGTTCAATATTTATCCAGAGCATATTCCATCATGGCTTGTTAATTGGATGCCTGATCAAGGAGGATTCCTAGTTGGGAACCTTCAGCCTGCTCACATGGATTTCAGGTTTTTCTCCTTGGGGAATCTTTGGGCTATAGTAACATCTCTAACTACTCCAAAACAGGCTAAGGCTATATTGAACCTAATTGAGAGCAAATGGGATGATCTTGTGGGAAGCATGACTATGAAAATCTGCTTTCCTGCATTGGAATATGAAGAGTGGTGAATTATCACTAGCAGTGATCCAAAGAATACGTACTACTCTCTCCTTTTGCTTATATTGATTGTTAATATGCATGGTTTTGTACATTAGGATTTAAAAGGGAAGCATACAGAAATTTAATGTTCACGGTTGTGTTTGCATTCTGTGTTCACTTTTAATATTGAAGTCATATATGAGTGCTAAAGGACAGGATGGGCTTTTGCAGTTGCATTCTTTGTGTTGTATGTTGGCATGTACCTACTGTAAGATGCTGAAAAATTATTATGTTCACCTATCTCAATGTTTCCATCTGCTTCATTTTTCCTCAGTATTGTGTAGCATATCTTCTTTAGCTATATGAAATTTTGATAGTGTTCTTGGTAATTCTCTATATATAATGTTGTGTATTTGAAAGCTGAAGAATAATCTATGTTTTATTTGGAGATATGGTATGGAACTCCATGCTTTGATTATAAATTATTTATATTATCATCTTCAAGGGGAGTTAGAAGGTTTAAAAATTCCTCCAGGTTCCTTTCAGAGAGTTTCAGAGCACCTCATAAAGTTGGAGATAGATTCAATTTTCCAGACTGTTAAACATTTCTGTTTAAAAGAGCTTCATCCATTATGTGAAGATAAGTATATTTATGATACCAAATCCCTTAAAACAGAATTGGGTATAGATTGGTGGCCTCACTCAGATGACAAAGGACTCATATCTGTAGCAAAAAAGACACTAGAAATCTTGAGCCGTGCAAATAGGGCCTCTTGTCTTGCAGATTTTCAGTTGAATGCATTAAAAGCATGGATGACTATGTTAGCTTTGTCAATGTTTGATAAAAAATTTGTAAGTTCATTCATGCTTGAGAGCTATCATACTTATCCAAAACAATTTCTGTGCTTGTTATGTTTCTAGACCATAAGAATACCTACTTTCCTTGTTTCTATTTTATAGCCTTTCTGGATCAGTTTGTTTTGGTACTTATATTTTTGTTTGTAGTACCTCATATCATTTCTTGTTGAACAGGGGATAGAGTTAGGTTCAATAACCCTAAATGCATCCTTGTCATAAGAATCGATAGGTTTGTGTGTAGAAGATATTTGCAATTATCTATTGACATCAATGCAGTTGTTAGGCCCTCTTGGTGATCCAACAAATTACATGCTAAATTTTTTCATAACACAGGCCCAAATTTTGCTTATTTTTGTGAGGTGGATGTGCAGCCGTATAATGTCAACAATAAAGAGAATGCATGCTTGGCCACTCTATGCAAAAGTGATTAGAACAGTGATCACAAGCCTAAAATTATTGAGGGATATATAACCATTTATTCTAGACAGACTTGAAACAATGCTTAGATGTCTCCTGGCAGTGCTTCTGATATCATTAAAATTTATTCATTCTCAAAATAAAGAGTACCAGGAAAGAAGAGAATCAAAGACAGATATGCAGAATGTGGCAGAGATGTCTTTTCTGATGTTTATCTTATGAGTTTGGGATTTCTACCTGTTCTTTGTAGTTGTGTTGAAAAAAACAATGTTGCAAACCTATCTTTAGCTATAATTGATACACTCTTAAAAGGTTTCCTGGCACCTAATACTTGGTTACCTATTTTGAAAAACCATTTTCCTATGCAGTGTGTAATTGGTCAGATTCGACATGATAGTTGGAGAGATTCAGCTGCTGTAATCCTGAATTTCTATTTATCTTTAGCATGTGTGAGAGGAGGTGCTGAGATGCTGCATTATGCTGGTTTTTTTTCATTCTTTTCAAAATTTAGTCACTTCCTATGAGATGAACTTTCATTAGGCTTGAGAAACAGAGAGGGTCCATTCTCTGTGTAACGGTAGACTGTGTGATGGGTTATGGGGTTTAGGGCTAGCTGTTGTAACAGAAATGGTGAACTCTCTTGGAGAAAATGATGCTGGTACTTTAGTTCTAGACAATTCATTGACCTACTTTTATTCTAAGAAATATTATATCTTGTGTGCACTGTATTCCCCCAACCTTCCATCCAATGCACTTGGTAGGAAGAGAACAAAACATCAAAGGCCCCAAACTTCTCTTGTCGCATTACAAGAAACAGAACATGCCATTACTCTTATGTGCCATCTTGCAAAGAACCGAGTGACATGGATAAATGTTATGCAAGGTGTAGATTCAGAACTCTGGGAAAATTGTATACATCTACTAGCCTTTATTGCTAGAGAAGGTCTCATATGTACTCAAGATAATGCTAGGGAAAGTATGATTTTGCGATGCCCTCCCCTTCAAAAGGAAGAGATAGCTGCACATGAAAAGACTTCAATAATAAATAGCAAAAATGGATTGTTTGTTGTTTCAGCAAGGGGATCAATGGCTAGAAGAAGACGATGGCTAGCATTGCAACAACCTGCACTTGATCTTGGCATGAATATTGTGCCATTATCTTTTGTTAAAGGTGAAGTTGAATCAGAAAATATTACTTCTTCCTTTACAGAATACTCGAATTTTGTTTCCTTACAAGTGTACATAATAACTTTTCATTGAGATATGCGGCCATTTTGTTGTGTTATCCACTTATCTTGTTATATACGAAAGAGTTGATAAGTCTAGGTGATTTTTCCAAGGCAAGCATGTCAGGTCAATTGCAATTCCTAGTAATTTTTGCAAGAGAGAGAGTTAACGATTCTAGGTGGTTTGTCCGAGGCAGGGAAATGAGGCCAACTATAATTCCTGGTGGTTTTTGTAGGAAAGATAATGCATAGCACAAAAACATACTTATTTTATAAAATACTGAACCATGTAATGGAAAACTGGCATTTGGAATTAAAGCAGGAAAAGAAGAATAGGCAAGGGAAATTGGAAAATTTTTAAAGGTCATCCTAGGGTCTAAATGCTAAACTACATTCTATAGAAATAAAATTCTCAAGTTGCTTGATTATGTTTACTTACAGAAAGAAGAACAGAGTTGGTTAAAATACAAGCTAACCAAGTTGGACTTGTACAGAATCCAGATGCACACACATTTTATAGTGTTTCTATAAAAAAGAGTAACATTGTCCAGTCTGCAGACCATGATACAACATAGAAATTCATAAAGAGAAAAAACATACAGGTTTGGATTAAAAGTATAATTTGTAGACAGTAATCGCTTGGGCACAATGTTGTCTTAACTAAAAAAAAAGAAATGTGAGAGTTAGTTGACATATCATGTGTAAGAGTGCAAGAAACCTCATTTCATCTTTTCATCTCTTGCTTCTCTTTCTTCTTGAACAGTTTGAGATGGTTACGACCATTTTGGATGTCAACAAAGTGGCATTCAAATCTAGGTAAATACAAAGATATGAGTCATGAATTGCAAATGAAAATTTAAGTACCCCGATTTCAATTGCAATTCCTAGTAATTTTTGCAGGAGAGAAAGTCAACAAGTCTAGGTGGTTTGTCTGAGGCAGGGAAATGAGGCCAACTGTAATTCCTGGTGGTTTTTACAGGAAAGCTAATGCATAGCACAAAAACATACTTATTTTATTAAAGACTGAACCATGTAATGGAAAACTTGCATTTGGAATTAAAGCAGGAAAAGAGGAATAAGCAAGGGAAATTGGAAAAGTTTTAAAGGTCATCCTAGGGTCTAAATGCTAAACTGAATTCTATAGAAATCAAATTCTCAAGTTGCTTGATTATGTTTACTTACAGAAAGAAGAACAGAGTTGGTTAAAATCCAAGCTAACCAAGTTGGACTTGTACAAAATCCAGATGCACACACATTTTATAGTGTTTCTATAAAAAAGAGAAACATTGTCCAGTCTGCAGACCATGATACATCATAGAAATTCATAAAGAGAAACAACATACAGGTTTGGATTAAAAGTATAATTTGTAGACAGTGTTCACTTAGGCACAATGCTATCTTCACTAACAAAAAATGAAATGTGAGAGTTAGCTGACATATCATGTGTAAGAGTGCAGGAAACCTCATTTCATCTTTTCATGTCTTGCTTCTCTTTCTTCTTGAACAGTTTGAGATGGTTACGACCATTTTGGATGTCAACAAAGTGGCATTCAAAGCTAGGTAAACTACAAAGATATGAGTCATGACCTGCAAATGAAAATTGAAGTACCCTGATTCAACAAAAGAAATCCCAATGGAAACTGTTTTGGAACTTTTTATCCAAGACCAGTGGTATGGACCATATGGCAGATTTAGTTGGCTCAAAATAGGAATCCCTTCCAATATATGACAACACCCAGGAGTCCCATATATTTGAGATGTCCTAAAGGATAAAATCAAAAGAAAAGAGACCAATGTAAAATTTAAATTGCTTGCGGAAACTTTCAGTCAAAGAGAATGACATATAAACTTTAATTGTTGCTACATATTAAGACTATGGTGCTAATGATTTGGATGGCATTGCCTAAGTAAGACTAATGAAGCTAAAGATTCAATTTTTGTTTGAAATTCAATACGAGCTTGAAATATTTGGAAACAGAGACACATGTTTCAAGAAAAATTTTCATATGATACTATTTAATTATAATAAAAACAAGAGTCACATGCAGCAATATAGAATTTGCAAATGTAGAAAATGGAAACTGAAGTATTGCAGGAATTGTCATTGGCATTTGCAATGTGTCTATTTCCTTCCTTAACCTTTCTGTATTCATTTGAAGGGATGTTTCTCTATGTGCATATTTGCATTTAGTGTTTCTCCATATCCGTAAATTTTTAAAGAGGCCAACTACAATTAGTTGAAATTGGGTAAACCGGGAATGCAAGGATAATCAAAATGAAGTTTCCAAAAATCGATTTCAACTTTGTAAATGAAGTTGTAAATTGCAAATGCCAATTCTATGAAGATATTACAAACTTGCAGTTAGTCAGTGTGCAGCCGAACCAAGGAGCTAGGTAGTCTGTGACATGAGCCAAGGAGCAATGCAAAAGAAAATAGTTGTGCTAAAAACCATTATTATAGCAGTTCATTGGGAAATTTAGAGGGAATAGCAGTGCAAAACAAATATGAATTGCATTTCAATATTAAAAACATGTAAATGGCATCAAAATTAGTATAACTAATAACATGTTTTGAAATCGAACATGCATAGGAAAGAATGAAATATTAGAGAAACAAGCAGGACATGTTTTGAAACAAAGACAGATCAAGAATTTGCAAAGAGAACTAATTTCATGTCTTGATTTGATTTTTAAACAAGAGTTTCCTAAACGGATGGAGCCATGGTACAAGTAGCACATATTTTGAAATAGAGACAAGTAAGACTTTGCAAAGAGAACCAATTTTATTTCCTAATCTAATTTAGAAAAAAGAAAAAGAAAATCCATAATAACATCTTTGGAAACAAAGACACATGTTGCAAGCAAAGTTTTTGCAAGGAGAAATAATTTCATGTGTAAAAGAAATGAACATAATTGCAATGAAAGACATATTCTAAAATTGAATATGCATCTTTAAAAAAAGGAAAGAATGAAATTGGACACAGGTTGCACAAAATGGTGACCATCTTTTCAAATAGAGATAGATTGCAAGGAATGACTTTGCAAAGAGCATCAATTCCATGTGTAAGTGGCATCACTCTTAGTCCAATAACAATTTTTTATAACATAAACAACTGCATAGATTTGACAAAGTTGTATTGACAAGGCACACCAATATAGTACAATTGAATGCACAATGTAGAGCATATGATGAGTAATAGAGTATATAAAGCCTGAAAGCGATATAAACATAGTTGTATATACAATGCTAAAACATAAACTGAAAATTTGGCATATCCAAATGGGTCTCTCAGTTCAAAAAAGAGATTCTAATGTAGTTGTAACCATGAATATCAGAATGAACAAAATTTACATAGTGTCACTTTGCAAGATGAGCAATGTGAAGGAGTGCCAAAAATTTGTTTGCTAGAGCAAAATTTGCAAAAAAGAAAGTGATTTGAAGGTAATCACTAGACAATATAGATTTCTGTGACAATGTTGTATGCAGTTAGTGTAAAAATATCTCACAAGCAAAGTTTTCACAAGTGGAAAACTGTTGACAAGATCTTTCTTGTCTAATTCCTTTGAAAGTTATTGCAGGTGTGGAAATTTCAATGTACAGTCCATTGTGCCATCCTCTGTCTCAAGAACACACTCCAACCAATTCTTGTATTTGTAGAGTGTGTTTTGTTTGCTACAAACTAAGCAATATGGAAAGCTATCAAGCATTGAGTTGCTGCAAGCATTGCAAATTCTATGGAATGGAAGTGAGAAGACATTCTTTGTTTTCAAATGGTTCCTTGTACGTGAAAATTGTAGATGGACAACTTTGTTTGCACAAAATAAACAAATGATAGGAAAAATGACATGAATGCTAATGAATAACAGTTGCAAAATAATATATTTTGAATAAAATACATAAGGTTTTTAAACCGTGTAAACATCTTTATATGATATTAATGTACAGGAAAATAAATGGCATTGCATATATGTCAATAAAAAATGTAAATTTAATGGGAAGGTTCCAAGATATATGAATGTTGCAATATATACAAATGTTGCAAAGATCATCATAGCCAAATGCTATGGTGATTTATCGAGTAAGCCTCAGAAATATGAAAATTGAAACTGCTAGTTTCAAAAGTTTCCCAAAAGTGATCAAGAAAAGAGCCAACAGGGGTTGTTGCAACTGTTGTATGCAAGTTCACATTGTGGTGTTTCATGAAAATAAATAATTCTTTTTTGCAAATTGAAATGTTGCAACATGTCAAAGTTAAGGTCACTAGTAGTTACGATATGTTGATTCTGGTCAACGTTTTCCACTATGTTTTCAACAAATCTATAAATATCTGCAATTGGTGCATTTGGCACTGCAGATACATTTGACAATTTTACAATATCTTTGTTAATTTGAATTTGGCAAGTATTTGCTTCTATACAATTTGTTGTAAAGTTTTCTATAGTTTTCTATACCATTTGTTGTATAGTTATAAGGAGGGTCATGGATCAGCTCCAAGTAGCCGTAGCAGGTCACAACTTGTTCTAGGAGCAATTTACAAGTCACGGCCCAACTTAGCACACAGATCACGGCTCATTTAAGGAGCAGCACAAGATCACAGATCAGTCCAACAACAAACTTTCATGACCCTAATATAACAGCTAGAAGGAGGTCATGGCCGAGTTTAGTATCAAACAAAAGATCATGGATCAGTCCATCACAACAATGGAATTTGTTTTCTCACATAGTATTTTGGTAGATTACCTGCTTTGGGTTGGATTCGATGATAGGTGCATTCCTTTGAAAAAAGGAAATTAGCCTCATCCTGCCAATTTGAAGTCATATTGAACTTGTACATTCTACTTATCTCAGTATTTAGAGAGTATAATCGTTTTCATTCTTTAGAGTAAAACTGTTTTCTCTCTTCAGAGAGAAACCGCCTATGCGAAAAAACCTAACATATTTCAGAATTGAATGCCTCTTGAGTTTTGGCTTCAATATTGATACCATCATATTGGTGTCGAATCGCCCATCTATTCAACATACCCAACCGAGATCTCCAAGGGAGAAAAAGAGCTTACAAAATTGACATTTATGGGATCTCCAAGGTAGTGAAAGAGCTTGTAGGATTGACATTTATGAGCAGGTATAAACTTGTGATTCATCCAGATGCTTAGAGAAATTTGATTAGAAAATTTAAATCAAAGTGAGTTCGCAAAAAAAATATTCGCAAGCCGTCGCCTGAGAGATTCGAACTCTTGCAAGGAAACCCTATGTACTTAGCAGCCACACACCCTAACCACTCGGATAGTCAACAAGAGGTCATGGTTTTCTCACTAAAGGTAGCAGCATCCCCTTAGACAACAACAGAGGTAACAACCCAATAAAATGAAGTACACAGTTAAATGTGAAACGTTGAGTTGAAAAACTGAGGCGGATAGCTTCCGAGTGACCAAGGGTTCAATATAGAGGAATCTCAGATCATTTGCAAGAAAAGTCCTCTGGAAACAAATCACAGAACCCCAAAACTAATATTCACTAAATATTCAAAACCCCATTCATTTTCCCCAAAGAAAATAATTTTTCCCTATGAGCTGCAAATTTAGTAATAGCTCCCTAGGTTCCCATATTGACGCCAATTAGATGCAAATGCACACAGTAATAAGATATAGAAATGCATATCGTTATAGATATCTGGACCCTAATAATTTTGACAATTTTGTTTGTCCTACTAATAATAACAATAAGTAACAAAGACATGGACGTGAAGCTTACCTTTGAACAAAAGGTGATTCCTATGTGTCCTGAAGCACCTTTAAATTTAGCATATGGATCTGTAGTGTTTACAAAAGGAAGAGACTGCAGCCGTATTATAGAGCGTCACCATGGAACCACCAAAATGGCCTTCCTTCTGCATTTTGTGTTATTCTAAGAATTCGTTTTAGAGGAATGTGGATGAAAAAGAGCAGTCCGCTGACGAGGGTTTGAATTTCATTTCATATTTTCCCTTCCAACTAATTTTTTTGGACTATTTGAACTCTAATATTGCCTATAACTGAATATTACTAAGAACTAGGTTATTGTTGTTAAAATGTGAAAAACTAGGCAGTTGTGCATCCCGCCATTGCACAGAATAAGGGTAAGGAGCAATTAATGATTGGGTAATCCTCCTATTTCTTTCACAGATAAATCATTATTAATATCTTCTTTAATCTATTACTATTGGTGGGGTCAAAAATATATAACTCTAAAGATTCACAAATGGTAGGATTAACACAGGTAATTAATCTTTTGTTTTAAGGGCAGGTTAAAAATCATGTGTTTAAAGGAATATTGATAGGATAAGAATTCACATATACAAAGAACAAGACAAATGATCTTGTGTTTATTAAGGAATTAGAGGGCAACACCAACATTTTATTGAATTCTATTAAAATAAAT
This sequence comes from Pseudotsuga menziesii, assembly GCA_001517045.1. Lineage (NCBI taxonomy): Eukaryota > Viridiplantae > Streptophyta > Pinopsida > Pinales > Pinaceae > Pseudotsuga > Pseudotsuga menziesii. The sequence goes on from LPNX010375278.1 coordinate 245,905, forward strand.
ACACAATAACAATGTTTTAATTAAAGGATTTAACTTTTAGTTTAAAAATATGTTTTTTATTAAGAATTTTAATTTTCCATTAAAATATAATAATAATTTTAGTTATATTATGTGTTAATACATTAAATAATAAATTCAAGAAACTAACTAAATGTGGAACCTAGAATCATTTCTCAAAGTTAATGCCAGGCTATATGTAATGCAACATACAAACTTTTGGAAGGTTAACATGTTGTGTCAATGGTGTAATTGAAATTGTGAATTTTTTATTTTCAATTAAAAGATATGCTTTTATTAAGAAGTTTAATTTCCAATTAAAATGTTGCTCTAGGGTGGAACAAAAAACAATATTAACAATGACACAAACAACTCAAAAGTAACATGTGTCAGCATTATGCATCTAAAATACATTAAGTGATAAACTTAGGAAACAAACAAAAGGTGGAACCTAGAATCCTATCCAAGGGTTTATGTTAGGCCACATGTAATGCAACATACCAAATTTTTCAAGGTTAACATGTTGCATCAATGGTGTAATTGAAATTGTGGCATTTTATTCCAAAGGACTAGAATTAAAAGGCCAGATAAATATAATATGCCCTTTGTAGAGGAGATTCAATAAAAAATCAGAGAGACATATAAGAAATATATTATAGAAGTTTTAGGATAGAGATATAAGAAACAAAGGGTGGATAGCTAACATTATAATAAAGCAAGCATGGATAAACATATCACTTTAGTATTTTTGGGTAAACATGTGGATATAAACATTGCCAAGTTCTTGAATACATGGGGATCCCTTTTTATGTCTAATATGCACTGCATACAGCCACTTGGTTTCATATTATATGATAAATATATTTAAGAAAACATGGTGGAAGAAAGATGTAACAAATCCACTAGAGAAAGATAGCGAGGTTCCATCCACTAATAATCATTTCAAATGGAAACTATTTAATATAAGTAAAGGTAGTGCTGCAAAGGCTCTTTCATATCGAACATGGTAGGGGAAACTAAAATCAATGTTGATGTTTGGAGAAACTCTTGTCATAGATTTAGATACTCAAGTGTGTTGAATAATGGAAAGTGGAAGGGGTTGTATCCCTAGTGAAATGTGGTGACATCGTATCGAGTGGTATAGATCTGGATACAGGTTAGAAATTTTAGTCCACCACCTTTAATTCCTAAAGGCACATCTAAAAATATTAAAGGTTAAATAAGGATGAAGTTGTGAATAATTTTAATTTAGAGGGTAAATTCTACATATCAGTTATGGGGTTATAGAGGACAAGATATATATGGATTTAAAACTGAAGCGAATAAAATAATGTAGAGAATACAATCAATTTTATAGAACATTGATCCATGAAGAGGGACAACAACAAAGAAGACCTTTTCTACCAGGAAGAGAGGGTCTCTAAGGGCTTGGATTTTGATTAAATCAAGGATCCCATCTCTCCTAGAGTAGGTCAGAATTTGGAACTCAAACAAGCACAAGAGACAATGGCTAGGGAATTCCATCAAGGTAGAAAAAGACTTATTTATGGGGTTCGTAGAGTAGGAACAACCTCTATAAAGGTGGTTCCACCATGAATATTATGTTAGTTAATATGCATGGCCTAGTGGGAGGGGCAAAGAAAATATCCCTTAAAATATTTATGGATATGGAAATACCATACATAATTATGTTCCACGAATCAATGGGGAGGGAGGAATTAGATGATATATGAATATAAAAAACATTTTAGTTGTTGTATTTGTAACTTTGAAAGATGTTATGATTTGTATTGTCATTGCATGTTTTTGTAACCCCATCGGAGATGTGTTTCCCTCCTTTTGGTATGCCATTATTATGTATGGTCCTTGAGGTTCAACCTCCATTGTAAGTCGAGGAAGTAGTCCCCAGTTTGATATAATGAAATGTATTTTTGGATTTTCCCTAGGTGAAGTCATCCCCGTTAAGTTATGCATGCTTTAAATTGTCACACTATACCAATTTCTATGAATGATTTAAATGGTAACCATATCCCATATGCTTTAAATGATGACAATGATGATGACATAGATGACGATGATGAACTAAATGATAATGATGGTGATGACATTGTTGATGATGATGGTGATGGAAATGATGATGATCATCATCGTCGTCATCATTTTTATCATCATCATCATGACACTATATTTATCATCATTGGAACCATTATCATGATGATTATTATATTCATCATCGTCACCATTGCCATCATGATAATGATTATTAATATATTCATCATTGTCATGGTCATCATCAATACAATCATGGCCCATGATCCTTATAAAAAAGTGTTTGGGTATAAGTGAATGAAAATTTATGTCCCCAAAAAATGGCCAAATACCCAATACACATTCATGTTATTCCAAACCTCAAACTAATTCCCACATCTAAGGAAAAGGATAAAATTTTAATGTACATGGTCTATGTAGTAGTATCAAACCCTGGCCCACATAACCTAGAGCCCTCTAAGGAATTTTTAAGGATTGCACCATCATCATTATCATCATCATTGCACCCATCATCATTTTCATATAACCATCATCATCATCATCATCATATAATCATCATTGTCGTCATCATTTTCATCACCGTCACCATCATCATCCATGTCATTTTGATTCTCATTCTCATTTTCATCATCATTGTCATAGCCATCATCATCTTCATCATCATTTCCATTATTAACATTACCATCCTCATCGACGTCGTCAGTATCATCGTCATCGTCATATAATCACATCATATTCATTCCCATCATCTTTGTCATCATCACCACCACCATCATCGTCATCATCATTGTGGATACCATCGTCATTGTCACCATGTCTTGTGTAGTGGTATCGAACCTTGGGCATAACAATGATCCCTCAAAGCAATTGTTAAGAATTGCATCATTGGAATTATCAACATCTTCATCATTATCATCATTGTTGTCATATAATTACATTGTCATCATCGTTGTCAACGACATTATCATTGTCATTTCCATCTTCATTGTCATCATCACAACTTTTTTCATCACATAATAATATCATCATCATCATCATCACCACCACCACCACCACCACCACCACCATCATCATCATTGTCATTGCGATTTTTATCATTGTCATCATCATCATCATCATCACCACCTCGATCATCATTATCATTATCATTTTCATTTTCATCATCATGGTCATTGCCATTGTTATCATCATTATCAACATCATCATATTCATCATGATTATTGACATTGTCATCAATTATTCATCATTACCTTTGGAATAAGAAATATCATTTACTCAAAAGATGTGATTAGTGGAAAAGGGTCATGGAGGACACATACGATCTATGCATGAAAAATAACAACTTTATTTTTTAAGACGATCAAAATCATCATCCTCATTGTATTCATCATCATCATCCAAAATGGATATTGTCAATCATTATGATCCAATATGAAGACATGTTTTCGAATATTCTTCAATCAATACTAAGAAAACCAATGATGACCAACCAAATATAGTTGAGGGAGAACAAATTGGCATCCATGATGATGTTCAAGTTGAAGAAGATCTAGTAGAAGAATGTGAAGATGATAATGATGACAATATTCCTTTAGCAATATGGAGAAGCAGGGTCATAGGTGCATCTTCAGAAGATGATATCATGGAGGAAGATGATATTATGGAGGAAGATAATATGGATGATATCGAAAGAAATGATGAAAATAGATATGGTGACATTCCTATAACCGATCTGTAAACAAATTTTATTGATACAGAATATGATAAAAGTGAAGATGAGGATGATTACAATACCACTTTAGCAGGATGGTGTAGCAAGAATAATATTAGGTACTTGCAAGAACATATGAACATTGACAAGGAAACATTGGAAGATATAGATGTGGATTATAATGTGAATGAAGACTTCTAAATTTACAGTCGGATATGCAATTCATATTTAAATAATCATGGTTTTCATGTCCCATTTTTAAATGCTTCATTATTATTTAACTGCAATAATCATTCAATTACTATGTTTAGAACTCATAATCTAAATTAATGTGTTGATTCTTGTCTCTATACTCGTTACCTAGTGCAATGTCCTTAAAATGTCTATAAGTTAATATGACTTGGTGGGAAAAAATAACAAGAATTGGTTTGATAATAGTTATTTTGGTTAGTTTCATCTATTGGTTGATAATGGTTAGAAGTGATATGAAGTTATTCGTTGAGAATTAAAAAAATTATATATGTATATTGTAGAAGTTGACATATGCATGTACACACAAATATAACTTGTGTAGTTAAAGGAATTGGTTAACACAACTGTACGTAAACTATAGTATAGAAAAAAACCTTTGATTTGTTTGTGTATAAGATCACCTTTAAAACAAATATGATTCACTTAAACATATATATAATCCATGTAGTATTCATATATATCTTCAAATGGGATTTAAATTAGATTATGTGATTCACAGCTACCCTCCAAATCAAAATACTTTTGATTAACTATACAATAGGAAATGAAAACTAAGATGCCAAATCGAGGAAACCTCATATTTTGATTTTGTTGTCATATTTATTCATCAAATCATCTTTATTCCACTTTAGCAACATCTTTATATAATGTGCCTATTTTTGCAACTAGACTTGAATCTAGCACAAGTAGAATTTAAATGTAATTTATTTGGGATGTTAAAGTGGATGCAATTTGTGTCCATTTTAGCATCATCATGATATAAACCACCTAGTTTTTCACCTATACAACCTAACCTAAGGAGAATATAAATGTGATTGATTTGGGGTGCTAAAGTGGACACAATAAATGTAATTGATTTGATGATAATGACATTCACAAATTATGTGATTATATGATGATGATGATGACAATGTTGTTGTTGGTGATGACAATGATGATGATGATGATGATGATGATGATGATGATCCTTATAATAAAGTGTTGGTAGAGGTAAATAAACCCAATTTCACTACAAGCTCCAAGATTAAAATGTTCTCAATCATAGTTAGAAGTTATGCATGCTTAAGATTGCAACTGTATCCCAGTTGTTATTCATGCTTTACATGGTAAACATATCCCATATACTTTAAATGATGACAATGATGAGATAGATGACAATGGCAGTGATGATCTTTTTTATGACAACGATGATGGAAATGATGATGATCATCATCATCGTTTTCATCTTTGTCAGTGTCACCATGATTATCACAATAGTCATCATTATCGGCATAATCATCATTCATGTCATCATCATCACCATTGTCTTTGACATCATCATGGTTATTGACATTTTCATCAGTTATTCATCATTACCTTTGGCATAAGAAATAACATCTACCCAAAATATGTGATTAGTGGAAAAGGGTCATGAAGGACACATATAATTTATGCATGAAAAATAACAACTTATTTTTTAAGATGATCAACATCATAATTATCATTGTATTCATCATCATTTTCATTGTCATCACCACCACCATCATCATTCATTTCATTGCCATCATAATCATTGTCAATGTCGTCATTTTCATTATCCTCATCATCATCATTGTCATTGTTCTCCTCATTATCAACAACATTATCATCATCATCGTAGCCAACCTCAATATCATAATCATTATCCTCGTTGTTATCTTCAACATCTAGGTGTAAAACCAGATGCAAAAGTGGATAAAAACATGGATGCAAAAAAAGATGAAAACATGGATGCAACAAAAGTAGGCACAAAAGTGGACGCATAATGGGGTGCACCAAAAATGGTTGCAAAAGTGGATGCAAAAAATGATGCAAATATGGAAGAAAAACATGATGAAAAAAGTGGCACAAAAGTGGATACAACCATGGATGTAAAATTGGATACAAAATTGGATGCGAAAGTGGATGCAACAAAAGTAGATGCAAAAGTAGTTGTAACACCCAACGCAAAACTTGATGCAAAAGTGGATGCAAAAATGGATGCATAAAGGGATGCAATAACTGATGTAAAATTGGATACAAAAAAAGATGCAAATGTGGATGCAAAAGTTGAAGCAAAAGTGGGTGTAAAAGTAGGTGCGAAAATGGGTGTGAATTGGGATGCAAAAAAAGTGGATGCAAGAGTGGATGCAATAGTAGATGCAAAAAAAGACATAAACATGGATGCAAAAAGGGATGAAAATGTGGGTGCAAAAGTGGACGAAAAAGTGGATGCAAAAGTGGATGCAAAAATGGCTGAAACAAAACGAGATGCAAAACTAGACTCAAACAGGATGTAAACTTTGATGCAAAACTTGGCGCATGAAGGGATGCAAAAAATGAAGTAGAAGTGGATGCAAAAGTGGATGTAAAAATGGATGCAAAAGTGGATGAAAAAAATGGCGTAAAAGTTGAGGCAAACATGGATGTAAAAGGGGGCGCAACAAGAGTTAAATGTACAAACTAGGTGCAAAATTAGGTGAAAAACTAGGCTCAAAACATGTTGCAAAACCTTATGCAAAACCTGGCACATAACCAGGTGCAAAACTCGGTGCAAATTACATCACAATTTGTGCCATATTTATAAAAAGGACACAAAAAATGCCTAAAATAGCACCAACCCGTGAAATTGTGCCATTTTGTCCAAAAAATGAAGAAAAATACACTGAAAGATGGTCTAGACGCAAAAAAGGATGCAAAAAGAGACGTTAAATCCAGTTTTTGTTGTAGTGAAGATTTGGAAAGATGTCTGCATGCTGTTTAGAAATTCCCGCAGCCAGTTTGAAAATGCCCATTGGATTGATAAAATGCCTGCACTACCTTACAAAATGCATGCAAGCCTCAAACATATGCACGCAGGTCTAGAAAAATGCCAGCAAAAATGCACAAAAGGTTTAAAAATGGCCATAGGTAGCCATAGCAATAGATGAAGTAAAATGTAGAAATAAATTAGCTACAATATGACTGCAGAAATCTACATTTGTGAATGGTTGATATTACTTTTCGTGGATTGTGAATATATATGTGAGGAAAATTAAATATCTTGAGATGAACATACCAACAAAGTTTTAGAGGGAGCAATTAGTCTACATATTGATAGGGGGAGAGATATGGTTAGATAAAGAAAAGCAAATAAAGTGATGCAGAATTGTGATGTTTTCATTAAGGCATGCTTACCTTTTATGAATTTACTAGATGACTGTTGATACATTCATGATGCGGGCATGTCCTTACATGTCACAGGAATAAATTATTCATGTGTGGGTTCTTGCATAATTATGAAGGAATGTCCTTACATGTCATGGGAATTTCAATGATCTACTGGAATTTCAACACCTCATGCGGGCATCTTTCCATCTCTATTTCAGGCATTTTGGGGTTCAACGAGTATTTATCTATTTCCCTATGGCTATGTTTAACTAGCTTTGGAAATTTTATCTTAGTATTGCATGCATAATGCAATACTTGCGGGAATTATGTCCATTAATTTTGGGATTTAAATGTCTTAAAAATAGTTCACTAGCTCATAGTTATACCTGAAAGAGTTCATAAGATTCAACATTCAACATTTGTAAACTGAGGTTACCCAAAAAAAATAAGTCTTAATCATTGTTAAACATCTTCTTCAGTTCATTGGATTCTATAATGAATCTAGTAGATTCATATTCATCAATGAAAAATTCGCAATGGTTCTTATATTTGTTTCTAATATGATCTTACTAGTAATTGCCTTTAGGACCATCAAAGCTTGCTGCAACCAATAGAGGAAATTTGGGGTCTAAAATGGGCCTTATAAGAAAACGTGCCAAAATAAGTTTTTGTGAGTTGGAATTCAAGAACCAATAGAATTTCAATAAAATAATTCAACCATAATGGTTGAATTGACATATTTGTCATTAAAAAAAACTACTTTTTTTGTTTGTATTTTCGATATATCTCATTGTGTTTTTACTCAAATTTCGATCGGGAGAGCTCGTTGGATGCGGAATTTGATTCCGCTTCCATCATCACATTTTTTCAGGTATTTATTCTTTTTGGGCTAGCAGGGTCCGTCAAAATTATGAAGTGTGGGTACTCATTGGATGCAGAATCAAATTATGCATCCAACGAGCTCTCCCGATTGAAATTTGAGTAAAAACACAGGGAGATATGTCGAAAATACGAACACAAAAAGTAGTTTTTTTCTTTCTTCCTCCAAAATTAATCAATATTATTTTATTATTTTAACTATTATTTTATTATTTTCCTTAGGAGGCCCATTTTAGACCCCAAAATTCCTCTAATGAAAATGCATGCTCAAGTATGGGAAAATTAGTCAAAACTGCTCTAGGAAAATGCATGCCATAATTCATAGGTTAAGGAAAATTCCCACCCTATACAGTCATTCCATATATTTTTGAAGTGTCTACCTAACCATGGTCTCAATTTTCTTTAATAGTGTTTGAGGATAAAGATAAAGGTTCGCCAAAACAGGGTTTCAGGATGTTTTAGGAAAATTAGAAAAAAATGGCTCTAGGAAAATGCACTCCAGATCTCAGGTATTGATGATAAATTAATATGAGACCAATATTTTGTAGCTTTTTGATGTGTCTCAATTCCCCAAGAACCCTTTAGCAGACACATCAACAAGCTACAAGTTACAGGTCTGCCAAAATAGGGTTTTAGGTTGTTTTTCTACCTAGTTCAGTAAAATGCAGGCCTAGGTCAAAGGATAATGAGTCTGAAGGTGAAACCTGATTTTTTGTACTTAGTTAGATGTATTAACTCATCTAGCATCATTGGTTCAATGTTTTGGTGAAGTAAACAATTCACCTTAGAAATGGCACAGTTTGCCTAGGGATAAATTCTGTTGGTAAAACTCCCTAGGTGGCCTCTATAAAATACCCTCCATATTCTGTAGTTGATTAATTAAAATATTTTGAAGGTATATTCCTCTATATTTTTTATTGTTGCATCTAACCATATCATCATTTTTCCCAAACAATCTCTGAGGGTGAAGATATCAATCTGCCAAAAGTTCCTTCTGGCATGTTTTGCACTGTTCTAGTAAAATGCCCGCCAAGGAGAGAGAATTAGGTTGCAGTGGATGAAATGGGAATGGATGTAATCAACATGTTATCCCCCATGATTCATATGTTTCACTTTCCAAGTTTGGTGAAATTAATAATCCACCTTATTTGAGCTAGGGTTTTGAAAAATTGTCTCAAGGGTGAGTACAGAAGTTCAAAAGGCCATTTGCAAATGCCCACCAAATTTTGTCTTGGTATCAATAAATTTATCCAATGGAATGAATCTATTGTGTTGTGATTTTTTTATCCATTCATGGTTTTATTTTCCTTTCTGGAGGTCACCAGTGCAAGAAATAAACCGACCAAAATTGAGAAAATGTGTGTTTGTCTGTTAAAATAAATGAAATTTTTCCTGTCTTAAAGATAGGAGGTTAAGTGGTCATTTGGAAATGCACGCAAAAGGATATCCACGTGTTAGTAAATTTATCAGATGGTATAAATATACTCCTTGATTATTTTGGCATATAGCTATGGTCTTGCTTTCTCATCTGGAGGTCACACGTGTGAAAGGTAATCCTGCCAAGTTGAGAAAAAGTTAAACACAAGAGTTTGTGAGGCCTTTTGGAAATGCATGCCATAGGTTGTGGTTGTGTGACTAAATTGATCTGATGATATGAACATATGATTTGGTAACATGTCTACCTATCCATGGTTTCAGTCTCTTTACTAGAGGTCACACGTGCAAAAGATGAGCCTTCCAAGTTTAAAAAAATTGTGTTTACATGTCCAAAAGTTAAACACAAGAAATTTGTGAATCCATTTGGAAATGCGCACATGAAGGTGTCCTTGTGCAAATAAATTTATCAGGGAAGATTTGATGGACCTTTGGTCACTTTTGGTATTTGTAGTCTCTATAGGCCGTCCTACCCTCTCTATCTGTGGGAAATCCCACGTTATCATTAATTGGGAAAACTCAGTGTCATGTCTAGATGTCGTGGACCTGGAACACTGGTGTGATTGCATCACTGAGGTAAAAACTTATGTCCTCTCCATAAAATTTTAGCACATTTATAGGGAGCAAAATATGAGTGTTGATGTTTTATCTAAGGAATCACTTTCTATTGAGATGGAAAAACTCTCCTATATTGAGATGTTGGACAGAGTGTTTATTGGGAGAAATACCATCATGTTATTTTATGTTACATTATTCAACATACTTGTTGTGGCTTGCTCATCTTTCTTAGTAAATATTCGAGTTGTTTTGAGCCTTTGACTATGCTCTACTAACTGCTCCTTTTGATGAGTTGTTTTGATGGCATATAAATGCCTTTTTACTTTACCCCATAGTTCACGGGGGGTTTTACTTTACCCCCCAGGTTCTTCCTTGGATAATCCTTTGGGGATATTTATGTGCTTCTTTGGACTGTGTGGAATGTCTTTTTGGTGTTGGATTAAGTATTTCTTTTGTAGACCCTTTGATGATGGTTTGTTGGATACATTTTTTACATGGACTGGGTCCTTTGTATTGACAGAAGTATATCATTCATCTACACATTTATTCCAGCCAATATATCAGTCATATCCAGATTGGACACTTCAATTCTCAAAATAGAATATATTTTTGAATTTTTTTTCCTGGGCCATCAGGAACAAATTTTACGGTTCTTTGTGTTTCATTTTCTCTTATTGTTTACTTGTTTTACATCATTATATATTTTGCCAACAATTTTGGAAATAAGGTCGAATAATCCATAGTTTTTACCTTCTACTGTTTTCTCTTTTTATATTTATTAAGTTTTAGAATAAAAATATATATTTAAGTTTTTAAGCCAACATGTGAGACATATCACTCACTTGGGAAATAGAAAGTGCCTCTTGGTACAATTAAAAAGGGGTGTGTCTGTTAATAAAAAAAGAGTTAAATTATAAGGCCATGATTGTTTAGTTTTAAACATAATTAAAAATGGAAAACATAGTATAGAAACCAATTGTAAATGTAATTTTGCAGTTATAGAAAGTGTTTTTTTTTTACCAGTTGGGATTCCACTATAAATTTTTGTTCTTTGTAAATTGTTGATTATGTTTATTAATTATTATTTTAAAAGTGGTCAAAATTGTAAAACGGTAACAATATTGATTCACGCCCCCCTCTTAGTATTGTCCAATATTGTGGCATTTACATGATTATTGTTATTATTGTTTTTTGTTTTCAGTACTTTAATGACTATTAATGCAACTATCTGTTTGATAGTACTATGCTGATTAAAACAATTAATATACCTATATTTGTGCTTTTTAGAATTTATATGTGAAATCCTTTTTCACTTTGTTGCATATCTTATTTTTGAATATGTGTGACATCTTTCGAGGACTATGGTTATCCTCAAGGGGATGGCCACCCCTTGTTGAGTTAACCTAAGGAAGATGATATGACCACATGAGATTCCTTATCGAGTGATGATGATTATGATATTCCACTCTTTGCATGAGGCACATGAGAACTATGACCACATTTAGTTGAGAAGGTTGTGTAACCTACCCTCGTGTTGACTTGATGTCCAAACTATCATGTCCTTTTTTCCATGTCATCATCCTTTATCTTCCTTTGTCATCAACCATGCTCAACAAACTCCCCCTTTTCATTGATTGCAATACCTCATCAAATACTCAAGGTCAAAAACTAAGCTATCAAAAGCTTCATAACAACTTTACTGTTGTACCTATCAAATGTTTAAATTTATAATTGAAATTCCCATGACATGTAAGGACATTCCCGCATAATGAATGTATCAACAATCATCTAGTAAATTCATAAAAGGTAAGCATGAATCAATGACAACATCACAATGTTTCTTCACTTTATTCGCTTTTCTTTATGTAACCATACTACTCCCCCTATCAATATGTAGACTAATTGCTCCCCCTGAAACCTTGTTGGTTTTTTCATCTCAAGATACTTAATTTGTCTCACATATATATTCACAATCCATGAAAAGTAATATCAACCATTCACAAATGTAGATTTCTGCAATCATATTGTAGCTAATTTCTTTCTGCATTTTACTTCATCTATTACTATGGATTCGTGTGGGCATTTTTCAACGTTTTGTGCATTTTTGTAGGAATTTTTCTGAACCTATGTGCATATGTTTGAGGCCTGTGGGAATTTTATAAGGTAGTGCGAGCATTTTATCAGTCCAATGGCCACTTTCAAATTGGCTTCTAGAATTTATCAATAGGCTGTGAACATTTTTAAAATTCTTACGGGCACTTGCGGGCATTTCCAAACTAGTTGCAGGCATATCCTTTTGAACTGTGGCCATTTTATTCATGTTTTGGACATTTCACTTGGTTGCGAGCAATTCTCAGTGGACAAGTAGGAATTTCTTCAATTCCTGTGGGCATTTTTAGAGATTAAGACATGCATTTTGAGGTCCTCCGGGAATTTTTAACTAGCTGCAGGCATATTTGAGGCTTGAGGATAGTAATAAGGCCTTCCTAGCATTTTTCTCCTCCACTTGCATGCATATTGGGGACCTTGTTTTCATTTTAATCACATCTTGTTGACTCATGCAAGAATTTTTCTTCTTCCTGTGTTTTCTAAAGCTTTCCCGCAAGTATTGCAATATGCATGCGAGACTAAGATAAAATTCTCGTAGCTAGTTAAACATGCTGACACAACATTTTTCAACCTTTTGTGCAGTTTTGCAGGCATTTTATTTCCATATGAGGGAATTATTTACATTGGTTGTGAGGATGAGCCAAATTTTTTTTGAATACTTGTTATGTACTTTGCAAGACCTTCCCACTCCAGAATTCTTCTAAAACATACACTGCAAGATGTTTTATTGTAGAGAAGCAGGTACAAGATGCTCTTTCGAGTCTGCACCTTCTCTCCATAAATATTCTTTCATTGAGACAAATACCAAGAGTCTTGATTGAAAACTATTTACACATAAAGTAAATAAAATAGAGAATTGTATAGAGTGCATAAATGAAGCAAAGGAAAACTTATCCCATTCTTTAGAACATGCACCACTCATGGAAATTGTAAGTAAGTTTACTGGTCAGTAGGGATAGTTTTAAGAACACCCCAAAAATTTATATGTATAATAAATGGATGAATCTACCTTATATATAGGAAAAATTAATGACTATTTTATCAATAATATAATAAGTATATATAATTTTTTGGTTAATATTTCATTATATTATAGAATCTTGTAAAATCTTTGCGAATCTATCACTGTACTATAATATATTGTAAAATATTGGCGAATATTTCACTGAATTATAAAATATTGTAAAAAATTGGAAAATATTTCATTGTTAGAGCACTAATCCACTTTAGTATCATGATAATACACCTAGGATACATTTCATTATCTTTTATTCTATGACATGTGGTACAAAACCTAGGTTATGTTTATCAACCATGGTATATTGGGTGTTTTAGACTCATTTACTGCAGTTGAGGTGATCCACTTTGATCATTCTTACCTCCAGGAACCTTCATTAATGACAGATCAGTCTTGGTGTGCTCCTCGTCCCTTAAATTAGGGAATCTGTTTGAGCATAGGCACTAGTGCATGCATTTGGATTTTTGGGTCTCTTTGGGAATTTATTACTTCCTAGAGCCACTCCCACTAACCCGTGTTCTCACCCACACTTATCCTACCCTCATTTATGTCTCAACATGCTCCACCCATGTGCACATAGGTATTCATGACCATTTGGGATGGTTTGGGAGCTCATTGGTCCACCTAAGGGGGGTTTTAGTTTAAATCCTTTCCTGACGCTTCTATGCATCCATATGGCCTCCAAAGGATAACGATTTATCCTTAATGTAATATAAACCTAATCCAAACATATTTACATGTTGGAAATTCATAATAATATCAATTATTGACTACATATGTGTATGCTAATTTCACTCTTTATGTTTTTTTTGTGCATAATTGTGTGCAATATCAAAGTCTGAGAATCTCCTTGGCTCCTAGAACCTACTATGAATAAATTATCACATGGTATCAAAACTATTTGGAGCTTCAAATCAAAAGTAGATCATTTGAGTTGCTGTTTAGGGCATTTTCCAGAAAAAATTGAGTGTTTGCATTGTAGGTACAATTAGTGTTTCTATCAATCAATGCACAAAAAGAAACAAAGAAGACTCATGTATTTCTGACCCCATTGAAATTTTTTTAATGGAAGGAAGAAATGGTGATCAAGATGACGCTGAAAGATGAATTTAGAGTCACCATGGGGATTGATACCAAGCGCAACTCTGCAGTGGAGAAATTGAAGTACTTCAACATACTTGACAAGGTATTTGGAATGATTTGTCTCATCATTTCGAGAGACCTAATCTTACATGTAGACAATATAAAAACTACCAAAGAAGTATTGCTCAATATGGAGTCATTGTTTAGGAAGAGTGATGAGATGAGAGTCCACCAACTGAAAAATTATTTGATCTCACTGAGCCCAACTCACTTTGAGACAATCCAAGAATTATTCACCAAGTTCAAATCATTGGTGCTTCAGCTAAAATAGTGTGGCATAGAAAAGAAAGAGGAGAAGCTTATCTTCTCAATACTTTCAAAGATAAAGCCAAATTATTCAATGTTTGTGCCAACATTCCACTCTAGCAAGCTCAAAACTCAAAATTGGAGGATGACATCACTGGAAGACTTCATGGATTCATTGAATCAATAGAAAGACAAGTTGGTACAAATGGGTACCATAAAATCCAGTAAGGATCAATTCCTTGTTGTAGTTTTTTCGAATCCATCCAAAGGAAAGAAGAAAGCGAGAGATTCAAAGTAGCAAGAGAGGAAGAATTAGGAAAAACCAAAATCTTCAAATGGGGGTTCGAATCCTAGGAACGACAAGGAAAAGAAAGCAAGAGAATTACAAATGCACTTATCATCAGAAGGGGTGTGTTGGAGGAGATAGTTAGCTAAGTTGACTAGATTCTCTTGTCAACTAATTGCAGATTATGTCGACCTCTTACATCGTGTCAATTGGTTGAACCGACAAGTAGTTTTTGTAACTGTTTTGTAAATCATATATATAGGTTGTAGAGATGGATAGATACTTGGTTCAATTTATTGCATGAACCCACATGTGTTCTTGAGTAATATAAGTTATTATTATTTCTACCATTCTTGTCTCTTGTATAGTAATTGTTATATGAATCTTTATGTGTATGATTGGTAACATTGCAAATTATTGATTACAACATTGGTTTTGTTTCCAGTGGTAGATATACAAGATGAAATGACTATGAAAAGATGCTATAATAGTAGGAGATTAAGGATTTGTCAGAGTGTAAAATAACAAACTACCTGCATAATTACGCTAGAAGAAACAAGTTGACTATTCCTCGGGTGGAGAAATTATTCTCTGAAACACATGAAATGTTTGTCGATTATGTCCTGCATGCACTGAAAAATCTATTGGATGAAAAATTTGGTAGTGAAAAATAACAACAGTTAGGCTAGAATATGACAAGAGGAGGTCACACAAATTTGTCGGAGTGGTTAGAAAGAATTGCTGATGAATTCTGTGAGGAGAGATCCATCAAAGAAAGAGTCTTTATTGATAGCATCAAATAGAGATTCTATAACGAACTCACCAAACAATTCCTTGTTCACTGATGACACTTTTGTTTAGATTCCTGATCGACAAAGTTGCAAGACACATCATTGAACCTTGTCCACTATTGATAACCCCACCAAGTAACACAAACTGTGAGGCCAAGTAGAAGGAGTGGGAGAAAATTGTTCAAGAAAGTGAGTTGGAGTAATTCTTAAACAAATAGTTAGTTCCACCTGATATTTCTAATAATATTTCAGGTAGGAAATGGGGGGGTAGTTGGTCATGTTCTGGAGTAGAGTAGATAAATTCATATTCAAGTGATGAAGAAAACATCGGTGCCAATAATGAAAAATCATGACAGAAAGGAGAAATAATGAACAGTCACTCACAAAATCACTCCAAATATACATAAAATAGAACAGGAGAAGAGGAGAAAGATAAGAGAATAAATCAGAGAGAAATTTGTTGTGCTCCAACAAGAAAGAATGAAAAATAGAGTGACATAACCATAAGGAAACCCGTGAGAGTCAAATCATGACTGACAGGAAGAAGGAGTCATGAAAAAGTGTCACCAATGGATGAATACTTGTGGATAGAGTGAGGTAGATATGTACAAGGAAAAATACCCTAGAATATAACACCTCATTCCCCATCAAATCTTATTGAGAGTTCTCGAGTGGAGTACATTGTTAAAGAAGAATTAGGATTACGAACTGGTGAAATAGGTGTATGGAGTCGACTATACGGTGAAGGGACTGATTTCTACCATATTGTAATTCATTGACCGCAAGAAGAGAATTGAGTTACTTTTCAACCCTATTCTTCTAATCGCAGTATTCACCTACTCTACACAGAGCATGAAGGAGCACCCACCGGCCAATTTTAGCTTTAGAGAACTCACCGAACCAATCGGTGTCGCCAGTAAGGGTACACCAATTTAAACAAAATTTTACTTGGGTATCATTAGAAGGAGTCGACATAAAATGACTTCTAGTCGAAAGTGGACCGACTGTTACAGAAAAAAACTCCTGATGGAAACAAAAGTTTTGTCGAACATAGTTGTGAAGGAAACATAGTTATAGAGAGTAACCCAACATCAGCACCACCCCCTCCACCGCCTAAATGAGACAAAGAATCCAAATATATAGCACATATGTCTTCCAATATTCCCCTCTATGAGGGTGATGAAGACTCCAAATGACCCCAAATTACAGTAGTTCATGTGCGAGTCGATTTGGGAGGAAAATGTTGTTAATAGTGAAGATCGTCAAATGGCCCAATTTGTTGGAGCTCTGTGTAAGCAAGAACTAATGTGGTATATGACATATATGGAGAAAATTTCAAATGCAAAAAAATATTAAATAAAACTACAGTTTATTTCATTCTTCAAAACATCAGATGCAAAACATCTGAGAAATCAATATGGGAGATGAGACTTAAAGGACATGATGTCTAGTGTACTAAATGATCATTGACTAGCCATACAAAATATTACTTTCGACAGGACTACCGTCGACATGATATCCAGTTCGTACATTCAAAGTGCTTTTGCGATATATTCTAGGAGAATGATTTACACACAAAGAAAGATATCCCATGCAACATAAAAAATGAAAAATGTCACTGGTGTGCAATCTGTGAAGTCAAAAGACACTCGACAACAGAGTGTAGTTAAACTTGAAAATCAACAAAATTATCAAGCAATTTATTAGATGAATGTTGTCACACAAAATAACAACAATGAAAATAATACAAGGAATAACAGTAACGACTGAAACTATCAAAATAATCAAATGTATGATGACCACATATATGAGCGTTGGTACGATAATAATAGACATGGATGATTTCAAGGTCGAGGTTGATACTTTGGAAATTGGGAGAACATACCATGTCGATCTATCTAGTGCTACGCATGCTTAAATGAAGGACACCAACATACTGAGTGTCAATATAAGGACCATACTGACCTCAAATGTTGTGCAAGTTGTGGTGTCGATGATCAATCTTTGGAGGATTTCCCCACCATGATTGAAAAAATTAATTATAAAAAGAAAGTTAACATCTTGTCTAGTTTTCAATAATGTGATTCTATTCAAACTAAGAACATACAAATTGTTACTCAACAAGGCACAAAAACTGGCATGGATAACCCACAAATAAGTAAAATAAGAAGTAAGGAAGATTATCCTAACCTTGCTATGCAAAAAAAATTATGTAATGATGTATCGAATATATTCCAAGAACTAGCTACACAAGAAGAAACTGATTATTCTCGACAGAAGATTACAAAATAATTAATTAAACATATAAACATTGATGATTATGTTGCAAAGTTAATTGATTTAATGTACAATCTTAAAAATAATTATGGCAAAGATAAGCAGGCTAAAAGTATATGTAGCCTTAATAAAAAAGATAAAAAGATGCTGACCCTTTAGTCTATCTAGAAATTGAGGGATACCATGTTCGACAAGTCATTCTCGATTTCAGATCGCAGGTAAACAT
Source organism: Pseudotsuga menziesii (assembly GCA_001517045.1). Classification (NCBI taxonomy): domain Eukaryota; kingdom Viridiplantae; phylum Streptophyta; class Pinopsida; order Pinales; family Pinaceae; genus Pseudotsuga; species Pseudotsuga menziesii. Next base: position 264,028 of record LPNX010375278.1, read on the forward strand.
AATTCCCAGAGACACGTGGGAACAACTAGGTAAACCCCTACTACATGAATATGGAATATACTTAAAATTAGCATATTAAGGATTAATCGAACCCACTGGTGTTTGGGAAAATGTAAACATGACTATTAAAGGAATCACAACTAAAGTTGACTTTAAAATAATCAAACCTAAATAAGGATATACTTCCTTCCTTGATTTGGTAGGTCTACCATGGGGACAAAAAGTGAAGGCATTTATTTCATTAGATAAATAAAGAATCAAACTCAAAGGAAATGGACAAAAAGTCATTGTCCCAATTCATCCATATCAGGGAGAGCCTTGGATGCAACCCATCAATGAATATGTTGATGTTCAACAGTTATACCAAATAAAAAATAATGAGGATTATACTGAACCAAACACATATGGAGAACTTCACCTAGGAAACCCAGATTCTATTGGTTATAATTCATATGTAGAACTATATGATTGGGAGTTAAAAATTATGAATTGCAAGGAAGGGAATGTTGGACCATTCAATCCATCCCTAAAAAGACAACACCCCAATGTTTTTTTGTTTCTGTAATTCCTAAAATATTTGAAAGTAAATTAGAGAGTATCCATCCTTGGTACCAGAAAAGAAATAAGCGTTGAGCCAACCAACACTCGGATATAAAGAACGTGAGTCACTAGTACTTCACGTGAAGCAAGTTTCTAAAAATATAGGTGAGCAAGGATGACTGCAAAGCTTAGTCAATACATTTACTAGGAAAGTTTCTCAATCATGGGATACCCACCAGTTGAGACTCCGAACATTGGTGACATATTCAACATAATTTATTGAAATATTTTGGGGGGCGAAGATAATAACGGAACCAAATATACTATTATTCACACAAGGGAAGGATCCTGAGAAACATATCTCTATCTGTGAAAAAGAATGTAGAGGACTAGGGTATAAAGATGAGAGATTATGGCCTCACATATTCCTGACTACACTAGATGATTTACCAAATAAATTATATAAAATGGAAGACGCAAGAGGTGAGACATTCACATGGAATGAATTAAAAGAAAATTTCCTTAAATAATTCAAATTCCTATCTGATGATGAACGATTGGTCAAAACATCAAAACAAATCAAAAAATTCTTATAGCTGACTAACAAAAATACATAGACAACAAATCGACATAACAAACCAAATGCCATGTGTAGTAATATTAGCTCAACCAAAATATTTCATTTAACAAGAGTTCAACTTGAGACATAATTTAGAATTGGGAAAATATTGGAATGGAAAACCAGTCACCCTGAAACTTCAAAACCAGTTAACACAATATTAAAAATCGAAACATCAAGAAGATAAGGCCACAATGGAATTAAAACAAAAGATATCCCACCATCATTTTCACAGTTTAAATAAGGAAGTATAAAAATTATCAACCTTATCGACCTAGTCGACTCCACAGATATTAGCAAAGAATTTGTCGAGAATGGTGGCCCTGTCGAAGCAAGAGAAATTGTCAAAACAACTAAAACAGTGGATAATCCATTCCCAACAAGTTCCATCTCGACCTCACTACCATCAAATTCTGAGCAACCACCAGATCTTCCTTCACCTACGCCACCCCCTATACAATCACCACCTACCACTACCCTACCTAAAATATGTCCACCAAATGATGTTCTTCCTATTGTACCTACAAATCAGACACAAAGTGCACCAGTAGAAATTATGTCAACCCAAGAAGATGATAGACAAGACATGGAAAAGGGGCAGACGAGAAGAAAAGAAAGAAAGGAGAAAAAGAACAACAATTCGAAATACGACATTCCCAATATTAGACACCTTTAGTGATCCATCTAGTTCAACTAGGTTCTACAATGGAAATCAATACAAAGAAATCCAAAGAAGAATAACTAGAACTATTGGAAGTTGCTATCAGTAAAGAGTATAGAATCAAAAGAGACAAAACAGAAGAGTAATTGAAGAAAATAAATATAGAGCAGACAAATTTTTTTACCAAGTGCAAAAATTTAGCAAAATAATTCATTACAATTCTAGAGGGGGTTGAAACTAACAAACCTCTTGACAAAGCATACAATATTTTTGAAAGCGTCATGTCCAATATTCAACAATAGCCGTAGGGGATATGACAGGAGAAGGAAAAAGAGACTACTGTTCTTCTGAGAAATCAGTTTACAACATTCTTAGCATCTTACAACCTATTGGACCAATACATTACAAAAGGCACTGTAACAACGGATGTATTGGGAAACTGGTACACTCATTATGGCCAATTGTTTGAACAAATGCAGAATATTTGTTAAATCATCAATTCACTTGAGAACGAAACATCAAGAATTGAAGAAACAAGACAATTCATGATCATCTCGTGTTACAAATGACTAAATTATAAAAACTAGAAAAAAAGGAGCATCAATGGATCAGCGACGCTAGAACTAGTCTCATCAGTCTTGACAAGATCGGACTGAAAATGCAATGACTACTTGGTTTTGCTGAATAAAAGACACAAATGTTTGGGTCCAACATGATCCAAATGAGGAATATATATTTTCTATAAAAATATAGAGAACTTTTCGAGCCTCACCACCTTGACCATAGATATACAGAAAGCACTTTGCACTTGGGAGGAATTTTAGCAATTATCAATCACTGAGGAAGCTATTGTGGAATAATGTATTCAACAACAACCATATATTAGTAAACATAGTTTTTAAATAACAATACAACATAATGGATACTCAAAATAAAATATTGTCATCTCCTCATTTCTTCATGATGAAGAAATATTTTGTGCCCGGGGAGATGTTGGAGGAGCTATTTGGCTAAGCTGACCAGATTCTCTAGTGGACTAATTGTAGATTATGTCAACCTCATAGGTCATGTCGGTTGGTTGAATCGACAAGTATTTTTTGCAACTGTTTTGTAAATAATATATATATGTTGTAGATTCGGATATATACTTGGTTCGGTGTATGAGACCACATGTGCTATTGAGTAATATAAGCTGTTATTTTTTCTACCATTCTTGTCTCTTGTTCTTTTATTGCTATATGAATCTATATGTATATCATTGGTAAACTTGCAATATGATTGATTACAACAGGGTGAAATCCATAGAGTGCTTGCATTAGTAAGACAATTGACATGATGTCACAACTTCTTGAGAAGAGCAACATCACCCTTCCAGAAGGCGCAAGGAAGAAATATGGTGGTTCAAGCTCAGACAACAAAATAAGGTTCCATGCTTTGGTTGATGGATGTTAAAGCTCTTGTTCCTTCATCATAGATTCATATTCCTCTAGGAACATAGCCTCCATGCATGATTCCTTCTCATCCTTGCATCCTTACATTGGTTCATCCATTTTTCATCATATTTTTGAAGAATAGGGCATCCAAATGCAACATTATATTCCCTACACACCACAATAGAATGGTGTTGCAAAATGAAAGAACATGTCTCTCAAGGAGATGGAAAATTTTATGATGGAATAAAACTATTTGAACCCAAATATATAGGATGAATCTATCAATTGTGCTACATATGTCCAAAAAAGAGATCCACATAAAGCTTTGGATGGAAAAACTCCATATGAGGCTTGGAGTGGTCACAAGCCAAGTGTTTCTCATTTCAGGGTCTTTGGCTCAAAGTATTGGGATAGGATACCTCCCGAGAAGAGAAAATCCTTGCAAACTCAAAGAAAGGAGTCCATTATGGTTGGATATGCTGAATATTAAAAGTGCTACAAGCTCTGTGATCCCTCCTATCATAAAACATTCATTGAAAGGACTGTATAGTTCGAAGAAGAGCCCATGTAGGAGATCAAACTGTACGTTTTAAACCTGTGCAGAGAAGCAAAGCATACAAATTCTTTTAAGCAAAATAGAGATCACAACACATCATTCACACATAAACATAGAGATTCACCCTGGAAACCCTTAACCGGGAAAACTAGAAAACCTTGGAGCCACACCTCCTATTTTCTCTTTATTCATTATGAAATCCTCACAATACAAAATATAGGTATTACGCAACATCCAAATACCCTAATCTGTTAACCTGGATTAGAAAAAGACTCCAATCCCTTAACCGGGATTAAGTTACATATTTTTATACAAATTCTAAAAATAGCCACAAATAGCTATAAATAGTCATAAAATCTATAAATAGCTTTTGGGACCACCAAGATGCAGCGTTGACATGCACACCTCCCCTCCATACGCATATGCAAAGAATATAACATATACCCAACACGAACAAGCTGAAGGGGAATGATCAAATCCTCCACTCCATGATGATGTAAGTGATGATACTTCCTATGATATTGATGATGATGATTATGCCATTCATTCATATCATGACTCACCCTTTCGGCCTAAGTGGGCTGAGAAAACCATTCAAGAAGCTGGGGATCTTGCTAGAGATCCACTAGAACCTAGAAAGACTAGATCTCAATTTCACAATGATTTCTTAACTTGTGAATTGAATCTCTATGAGAGGTGTTTCATGATGGTTGGATCTGATCCTCAGACATATCTGGAATCATCACTTGACCGAATATGGAAAACGACCATGCAAGAATATTTCAAGTCATTGTAATACAATGAGACTTGGGAATTGGTTCCCTTTCCCTCCAGGAGGAAACTAGTGCAATGTAAATGGGTCTATAGGACCAAGGTGGATGCGAATGGTTCTTATATCAAGTATAATTTAGGATGGTTTCCAAATTATTCTCTTGAGTCCAATGAGTGGACTATATAGAGACATTTGAATCGATTGCAAAGATGGACTCTATCAGGCTAGTTTTAGGCATTGCTGCATCTAAGCATTGTGAGGTTCACCACATGGATGTCAAGAGTGCATTTCTTCATGGTGGCCTTCATGAGGAGATATATATGTAGAAACCTAAAGGTTTAATTCATGATCCTTCACTTGTATGTAGGTTAAAGAAGTATCTCTATGGCCTAAAGCAAGCCCCTAGGGCTTGGTATGCCAAGATGGACAATTTTATGCTTTCGCTTAGCTTTGAAAGATGTAAATATGATCCTAATGTGTATTTTCAGAATGTGGGAGACTTATTTCAGGCTGTAGTGTTGTATTTTGATGAACTTTCTATTACATGTAGCTTCACTAAAGAGATTGGATCAATTAAGTCTTCTTTGCAAAGTGAACTTTCCATGATTGATCTTGGTTTGTTGAGGAAATTTATTAGATTAGAAATTGAGAAATATGAAGCAAGGATCAAGGTCAGGAAATAAAGGTATGCTACATAACTATTATTTAATTTTAAAATTATTGAATTTAAGGCATACAATTTCCCCTTCGTTTCAGGAATAAAACTAGGTGAATTTGGTGCATCTCCATTGGTGGACAATTGATTGTACAAACAACTAGTTGGGAGTTTGTTGTATATTACACACTATCAACCTAATTTGGAACATGTTGTAGGTGTTTTTTCTAGATATATGCAGGATCCTCATGAGAATATTTCATCATGTTCAAGGAATCAAGCACTTCGGGGTGCACTATGGTGTTGGTTGTCAACTAGAACTAGTTGGATTTACTGATTTTGATTGGAATGGAGATTCCATTGACATAAATTCCACTTCAAGTAATGTATTCATGCTTGTACATGGTCCCATACACTGGTAAAGTAATAAACAACACACCATATTCCTCTCTTCAACTGAGGCCGAATACAAAGTAGCAGTGAATGCAACTACACAATGTGTGTGGTTGCAAGGTAATCTTGGGGAACTTGGATTTGTATTTGATTCATCCAAAGAAATTTGGTGTGAAAATGAAAGTGAAATAAATATTTCCACTGATCCATTGCAGATATATAGGACCAAACACATTGAGATACACATTCACTACATCTGGAGCTTGGTGCATGAGAACGTGATATCCTTGCAGTATTTCCCATCTGCGGAGCAAACTGCTGACATATTAACCAAGAGCCTCACAGAAAATACATTGACCTATCTAAGATCCATTATTGGAGTGAATGACACATGTTTATGGCTAATATACACTTTCATATTTTTTCTCCATGTCCATTTTAGAGGGGAGGTTTTGTTCCCATGAGGTTTTCTCGGTACCTTGTTTTTATGGACACATAATTTTTTTTGTATGAGGTGACTTGAGCCTTATATTCCAAGGCCTCAATAATATGTTTAATCTATAATAATTTAGGATTAAGGGGGGTTTTATATCACTAATACACCTTAGTACCATGATCATACACCTAGGATACATTTCATTATCTTTTATGCTATGACATATGGTCCAAAACTTAGGCTATGTTGATCAACCTTGGTCTATTGGGTGTTTTGGACTGATTTACTTTAGTTGAGGTGCTCCACTTTAATAATTATAACTGGAAGGATTCCAAATTAATGACATATCAGTAATGGTGTGCACCGCATCCCTTAAATCAAGGAAATTGCTTGACCATAGGCGCCAGTGCATGTATTTGGTGGTTTTTTCTCTCCTTGGGCAGTTATTGATTCCTAGAGCCACTCCCACTCACCCATGTTCTCACCCACAGCTACCATGCCCTCATTATTGTCTTAGTATGCTCCAATCATGTACACACAAGAATTTGTTACCATTTGGGATGGTTTGGGAACTCATTTTTCCACGTAGGGGAGTTTTGAGGTCAAATCCTAGCCTGACACTTGTATGCATCTAGATGGCCTCCAAAGGCTAAAAATTTCTACCTAATTTAATATAAACCCTATCAATACATATTTTCATGTTGGATAGTCATAATAATATCAGTTATTAACTACATTTGTGTATGATAATTTCACTCTTTCTATTGTTTTTGTGCATAATTGTGTGTAATATCGAATTGTGAGAATCCCCTCGGCTCCTAGATCCAAATGTGAATCAAATATCACATTCATCAACTTCTAAAATATTGTAATGTCTTGGTGAATCATTTTATAGGAAGAATCAGCTTTTGATTTTACAGATTACTAAGGTAGTGCACTAGAAGGGCATATACCAAAGTTCAAATCTCTCAACTCCTATACCCTCAAATGAATAAATGCATGAATGAGGGGAAGAGAGATTTATTTATACATTTCACAAGTAGTATTGTGTCACTCACAATTGGAGGTGTTGGTGAAACACAACTACACTAGGAAAAATGGGGACTCATGTTTTTATATCATCCCAAAATGGTCCAATGGAAATGTGGGGACCCAAATATTAACATAATGACAAACTGATAGAATTGAACACTTTACAATGTGGAGTGATTATGGAACCCATGAACCATTATTAGAGCATGGAGTATTATCGAGACCCGCAACCTTAATATAGTGTATGAATTCTTGATTAGCTTCTCTTTCAAATCTCTCATTTTTAACCTACCCTTTAAGAAAAAAATAACCTTATTATCTGTTTATAGATAGCCATTTTTTCCTTTCTTTTGTTGACAATCAAAATATGAATTATATCATTTGATTTAGAATTTTTAGAGTTAAATAGAAACTTGCAATGGTTATTAAAAATAATAACTTACACTAACAAGAATAGAAATAACATTAATGCATCATCACACATATCATTAGAACTAATATGTTAAAGACTACCTTTTCTCTGATAAACTGAGGTGTTTGTATCCATGTCCTTGATCATTTTGAAAGCAACAAAAATGTGGTAAAATTGTTTTATCGCCCTCATTGATTGCAAAATACTAGATATCAAATAGCATAATGTCTACATCTTAGGTCAAACATGCCCTATACATATTATATGCAATCATTATGGAAATAAAGTATCGTGTTCCAACTAAATCATATATTTATCATACATAACTAGATCCATTATGGATGATGATAAAAATTACATATCAAAACAAATCACTAAAAAAAATTTACTTATGAATGAACCTTACAAAAACAAAATATCACAAAACAAGTATCGAACCCAACAAAGTTTAGGTCACAAATAAAATTGGCGAACTTTGCAATATGAGTAAGAAACTATACTAGTAAACAAATTCTCAATACAAATAAACGAATCTACCAGTACACTTTGGACAACTCTACAAGAAGAAAGAGAAAATAATGACCATTCCACTATAGTCTCTCCATTATAATCAGTGTGCAATCGTTCATATTACAGACATCCCAAACATCAATAATTAAAGACATAAAATATGAACATATACACTCCCATTAACGCCTTATATCAAATAATAATTGTTGAGCAAGATCCTAATAAAAACACATTTTAAGAAAGTGGGTCAAATTCAGTTTGAATATAGAAAAACCATGTGGCATCTATTCATCAAGAGTAGCATCCACTAACACCATATACATGCTAGTCAATAGTTTAAACATGACAAGGCATAAAATAAATCATATATTTTGAGCTCTATAACACTTTCACAAAACCAATACACCTATGATAGAATAAGACCCTAATAACATTCAATGATCCCTATGAATCAAGAATGCCCTAGAATTCAACAATCGTAAGAAAGAATCCATGATAAAAAGCATGATAAAAATTAAATTTATAATATATAATCTATTGTAATGTGGACCAAAAACATAAAAAATTTGATAAAAAGCATACCATGTTAATTAATTGATTAAAAGTGTGATGTGAGTTTTTATTCGTTGATAAATGGCATGTGTGATATTCTCCTTCAATACTTGAGCTTTCAAAAATGGAGATGTTATGCGAAGATTAAAATATCAAGAAAACTAAGAATGAAAAGTGGAATTGCATCAACCATAACCTTCACCCTGCAAGAAGAATCTGATGTTGGTGAACCATGAACCATTGTAGCCTTTATATAGAAACAAATATGTCCCTTGTTTTCTCTCTAATACTGTAAATCAAGGGATGAACAAAGGTATCACATGAAATTGACTAAAAATATAGGAAAATGCAACAATATGCCTAAATTACAAGGAAAATGGAGGGGAAAATAACCCATAGGAGCCTCCATTACTGAAAATTGGGGGCGAAAGTGTGATTTCACTAGATTTTGTCTATAAATTAGGGGTGAAAGACAGATTGGGGGGAGATTTTGATAGGGAAAAAATATTTTTTTCATTTTCCTCATTGATATACAAGAGGCCATTCATTTTGGATTTATTTTTTCCTAATAAATATTGGGAGAAGATATTTTAGCAGAAAGAAAACTTTCCATATAAGAAAATAGCCCACTAAATTTTTGTAACCCCTTAATATAGCCCATGGGATATATATAGCCCTTAAAATTATCTATGCTTTCCAGGAGAGCATTTTGCAATGCTTGTGGTCATTTTTACTGGAGCCTGTGTGCATGTTTCTATCTTTGCAAGCATTTTGTAATGCTTTCTCCATTCTTGCACCCTTGCATTGACCTTAAGAGCCCTCCTTAGGTCCCATCCACCATATCTCTACCTTATATGACCTTTTTTGGAGTACTTTGCTGTCATTGTTTTATTGCGAGTTGGTCGTACTACTGTGCTGCTATTGTTTTTTATTTGTGAGGGTTGGATGACCTATTTTATGGTCTTTTCCAGTTCTCGGTTCTCTCCTTTCACACGTATCGTGGCCTATTTGAGTCTCATGCAAGTAACCTAACGCTAAGAGGTTGAAGTCTGTTTAGAAGCATATTTTCTAAGGATAAGGGAGGTTTTCCCTAACATATTATGTTGAGTTCATAATTGGTTAAGATCTAATATATATTGCTACCGTTATATATTGTTGTCTTTCATTAAAAACTTAGATATGATATAGATCACTAATGTTATTATTATTATTGTTTTAAGTACTTTAATGGTTATTGTAGCTCATTATTTCTGGGGCATGATGGGCATGAAGGATACTGAGGTATGGTTTTTCTATTCCACAAAAGTGACATAATTTTATTGTACTGTAGTAATACATACAACATCACAACTGTGATATACTATTTTTCTTTACAAGTCCTCTATCTTGTAGACCCAATTAATGAGGTTGATATTCAAAATCTTCAGATGTACAAAGACAGGTTTCTATTCAAAATCTATCTTGTGGCAATGTGTGAGATGCTCAGTAGCTCTAGATAAGGTATGCAGGCCATGACCACAAGTGATGACTCTTTTGAGAGATACACCTGGTCCAGCAGTATGTTGGAGGCATCACGAAGATTGGAGATCGGGCCAGAATGTTGTTTTTTCTATCCTTCCTTCTAGTGTCTTACAAGTGTTTTCAATCATTTTTAGTCTATAATTAATTTGTTTTTGCTTTTTAATATTTTCCAATAATTGACCATAATAGTAGGTCATCAAGATTTAGAAGTATAACAAGTGTAAGTACATAGAGTGATTAAAAAGTAAAGTACATAGTTATAGTGACGTTTCTATAGTGACAACTAGATGTCTCCATTACAATGAGAGTGTATTGGCATAGGAGATTCTTTCAAGATGGATCCAAATGGATCCTTCTTCATTGAGATTTGGTAAGGCAAATTTAACTTGACAATTATGTCTCATAAATTTATGTTATAACGCTACAGATTCCACCATTTCTTTAAACATCCCTTTATCCCAGTGCCAAAAGCACTAAAGATTCTACAAAAAAAATTGCTTTCCTTTTGGGAGCTTCTCTTGATCAACTTGCGAGGCCCCATGTGCTTCCTTGAAGAAACAAAAGGGAGAATTTACAAAATTGAAAAAACTAATTAAATGCACATTGATTACATTCCCTTGATTGGGCTTTTTAGGACATACAACTAGACATGGTTAAGGCCTATACCAACTACCTAAACCACTTTATCCAAGTATAATTTTAGGCATTAAGGTTGGGAATGGGCAACATATCATTATTATACCCTCACACTAGAGGATTTGAGTAGTAAGTGCTTAGATATTTTACATTACCATTTTGATTAGAAACCCCCTGTTTTTTATTACTTGTCTATTTAAGCTTCAGACATGACCCTAATTCCTAGAATTGTGCTTTCTCTTCAAGAAAAAAAGTAGTGTTGAATTAGTAGTTTTTAACTGGCCTATACAGGAGGAACCTAGGAATTGGTGAAGAAGGCATGTTTCAATATTCTCTCTATTACTAAATTATCACTTAAATAGCTAAATAGATAAATTAATGTTTCTATATTCTCTTTTGATCTATTGGTGGTATGATATTAGACATTTAGGAATGTTTTCCTCAAACAAAACTAGAAACTATATTATGGATGAACCCTTTGAGTTACTCCTTGTAAGGATTTTTCTTAGTTTATTCCAGTTTTAGTACACTAGTAGCTAGTAAAGTTTATTCATACCATCTCTATTATCGAGCCCCTAGAAACTGGAAACATTTTCAATGCTTCAATAATTTTATCTCATCCTATAGCCCACACATGTAGGTTTTCAGTTCAACACTCATAAGTATTTTTGGGTTTCATTCCTAACAATCACAGGCCCACACAATTTTATGAAAGTGTATTCTTACCATCTCTATTAGCTAGTCCCCAAAAAATGGAAAAAATTGCAATGCTTTAATAATTTCCCCTCATATTGTCTCCCACACATCCAAGTTTTCAGTTCAACACTCATAGGTATCCATGGGTTTCTTTCCTAACATCCACGGGGACCCACAATTTCCCTTTCAGAAAGTTTTAGGTACATGTGCGTTGTCCTTTAGGAACCATCAGGGGTATTTTTTAGGGGAAAACTTGCTTCTTGAGTATTTTTTTCCATGATTTTTTTTGGCTCCACTGATGTTGAAGAGGGTACTTGGATGTATGTTTGGTTGATCTGACTTTCAATTTCCTTTTTTTCTACATTTCCATTGAATTTAACAGAAAAATCATTTCCATTTATTCACGTTTTAGGTGCATTATTGCATTCTTAGGGATTAGTGATTTGGTTTTGCATCGTTAATTGGAAATGTAAAACAATATAGATGCATTTTATAGGAATCTACAACATTGATCTATTTTTTCTTGTATTTCCTATAAGTTGGTTAGAGGACATAGTTCCAGTAAAATATTTATTACAATTTTCTTCTCTTTATTAGTGAAGTGCTCTTATTTTAATCAAAACATTATCAAGTCTCATATCTACTCCCTTGTCTTAAGTAATCAATTTTATTTAAAAGGAACAATGAAGAAAATGAAGTAGAGTTGGTTTTGTTTTATACAAAACCAAATAGTCTAGGTTCTAGGGCCTGTAGGTCATACACACCATCTCATACACACAAATCATTATATCTTATGCATGGATACATAATATTTGTTGCAAATTATATATTTTTTAAATACACAGAGAACGTTGATATAGCGATGAACAAATACTTAGGCGTTCAAGTCTTGTCACAGTAGTCTGTGGCTATAGCAACGATCATCTGCCCCTTGTTTAACAAATTCGTTGGTATGTATGTCGCTATAGCGATGTATTCACATTGTTATAGAGACATAGTGAAGTTTCTATAGTGACAATTGGACGTCTCTATAATGGTGATTTACCATCACTCCAATGATTGAAAAGGACTTAGTCCCTTCTTAATTGCAACAATGTTTTGTGACTATAGTGATGCATTGACATTTCTATATCGAAAACTAGACATCTCTATATCCACGATTTTACGTCTCTCTAGCGATAGAAAATGACTTAGACGATTTTTTTTTTCCACAAACTGTCGTTGCTATAACGACTCATCGACATTGCTCTAGATACAAATTAACGTCGCTATAGGGATGAATATAGGTTTTTGAAGAAATTCCCACACTTGTCATGTGTCATCTCTCTTCTACCTCCATAGCGACAAAATGTTCTAAGTATAGCTACTGCGACGAGAATTTTTCCACGAAAATCTGGGCTCCTGTTCGTCACTATACTGACAATTTTCCATTGGAAAAATGTTCACGTCTACTACTATGTGTAATCATGTATTAAGGAAATGGTGATGTATGACATGGAGGCTATTCTCTATTAAATAGGAGGCCTTTTTTTCAACTTAGTTTTAAGAGAAAGTATAAGCATGATTATGACTTTTGGAAACTACTAGGGGCAATGTGTTAGTGGCTCAATTATGACTTTGGTAAACTAGTAGGGGAAATATGCTAGTGGCTCAATTTGCATCACTGGGGTACAAACATCGACACTTCTTAGTAGAAATAATGAATCTTTTTGGTGATATAATTAAGGATAACTTTTGAGTCACCTAGACGTCGAATTCGTGGCTAAGTAAATTTATGAAGTTTTTAAAAAAATTTACAATTGACAATTTCATAAATAAAATTTATCAAACTGTAAATTGTATGTACAATTTCATAAATTTAATGTTGCATATGGATTCAAATATCTAAAATGGATTCAGAGAAAATCATAGTCATTGCAAACTAATTAGATATATCTACAATGTTAAAAGTTAATAAATTGTAAATAAAATTTTAAATGGGTCTATGAATTCATCTGCAATGTCAAAATTTATGAAATCATAAAATTTTACTACAAAAATTATAATTGTCCATTGTCCCCAAAGGATAATTGGAATTTTTACAATTTCATAAATTTTAACAGTGCAAATAGATTCAGAGACACCTTAAAATGGGTTCAAAGACCTCTTAAAAAGAGGTCTCTGAACCCATCTGCAACGTTTAAATTTATAAAATTGTAAATTTGATTTACATTTCATAAATTTTAACACTCCGTATATATTTAGATACCATGTTAGTCATTAGAAGCTAATTAGGTCTATTACAATTATAATATTGACATATCTAGAGACGTATAGAAATATGTTATCCATAATTATAATATCCTATATTATATTATATACAAACACTCTTAATTCATATTTGAGGTATGGAGAAATATTTTGATTAGTACATCTTATATAATTAGTAACTTAATGAATTTGAAATTAAATGAAATCGTTTAATGAATTTGAAATAATCTTATGATCAATTCAAATACCTGTGTGTTGGGGCTCCGACCCTAAAGGTCCTTAGTTTTGGTAACTCCGCGGTTTTTGAGGAAGTGTAAGCGGAGTTATAACCTAAAATAGTCTTAGGGGTGTCGCGGGTGGGTCGAACCCCCTTTTTGTAATTAACCCTTGGGTTAAATCCAGGGTTAGGGTTTTGGGCGCCCATGGTGTAAATCCATGGTTTTGTAACAGTGCGCTATATAAATAGGCACTTATGTAAAGAAGTAGGGTTAGGTCTTGAATGATTATCTTATGAAGCTAATGTAATGCGAAGATAAGAGATTGTATAAGGGTTTTGTAAGAAGGTTAAGTCCCAGCTGTGTGCGTGGACGACCTCTGCAGCTGTGTGCGCAGAGGCTTGCTACTGTGTGCGCGGCTTTGAGGACTGAAGGGATCTGCAGCTGAGTGTGCAGATCAAAAATTTCATTTTAGTTGTAAAGAGTTAAATAAAGCGCAGTTCTATGGACGTAACCCCTACACTGGGGGTGAACCACGTGAGATCTGGTGTTGTGGTTCATTTGTGTGATTTGTTATTATATTTTATGCACTGTTAAGTAAATAACTGATAAATTAAGATTGCTGTTAATAACTAGCTTCACTGTGAATTCCCAGATAAGGGCTGTGCAAATAACTGTTTGTTTATCTAATCGTGAAGCTGCATAATTGATAATACAAGCATTGTGTTAAGTGATTATTAATAGTTAAAGATTAAAGGTACAGTAAGATTCTCTCTTCTACTTGCAAAAACCTGATTCTACGGCACCCCATAGCTATTTCGGGTGAGACTGTAGCCTATTCGTAGGCTGCTGCCGAAAGGGCCAACACTGTGGGTATTTTGTTCGTGCGAAGTTAAAGGTGAAACCCAGATCTGCCCATTTAGCCCAACAAATTGGTTCCGTTGCCAGTTGAACTCAGTATCTGTTGAAGGGAGATCTACGTCTTACCTCGAGGGCTATGTTTTGGAGACCCTCTGCAAAAGAAATTGGTGATTGGATCGAAGCGACCTATTTGAAGTTTGCAGAACAGGAAAATAAAGATCCCCGTCGTAGCGCGGAACAATTTTTGAAAAGGTACGTTTTTTCTGATGTTCATGAAATTTTCTTTGGTACTATACACATAGAGCTGCACCAGTGGTTATCCAGGTTAACAGAAAGGAGGACGAACTTCCAAGAAAACCAATTTCCTCCCTGGACCCCTGCAAGAATTGCTATCTTGAAAAGAGTGAACAACGCGATCTCGCGAGCCGTGGATTTCTGGACTGCGTGAACTCTCGAAGCATTTGTGACGGAGTTCGCCATCGACACAAGTACCTCCTTTAGTGAAGCTGAATGACAATTTTTCAAAGGACCAAGGGGTAATTACTTGAACCTATTTAGTTTGAATATTAAAATACTATTGGCTGAAAAAGGAATCTTGCTTATAGAATCAGATTGTTAGATCTAGTATTGTTAACCTATGATTGGAAGTGACTGGGACTTCGATGAGCAAAGTGGTTTGGTGTGAAACGACAAAATATATAAGAGAGATCTCGGCTCCTCCACTGAGTATACCCCTTTAAGCTCTGAAGCCTCTGAGTCCGCCGAGTTCCCCTCTGTTAGAAACCCTCCGATAACCCCACAGCAAAGACCTATTATCCCCGAGAACTTGTCGCAGTCTGAAAGTAACCCTAGCCCGAGTATCCTTGTCGCAGGTCAGTCTTCCCCAGCTATTCCAAACCCTTACTCCCCCCCTAATTCCCAGATGGCCCATGTTCATGATGACATCAAACTACCGGTTTTTAAAGGAATTGGGTCAGAAGACCCAGAGCAGTTTTGGTTTCTATGCGAAGCTGTGTGGACCGCGAATAATATTACAGACATAGATGTTCGACGAGTGCAACTGATCACTTCTTTCAGAGACTGAGCCCTAACGTGGTTTATGAAGTTTTCTAGCATGCAGAATCCTGTCCTGGCTGACATCAAAGTAGCACTGATCCGAGAATTTAAGAAACCTAAATCAGAGTCACAGTGCATTACTGAGTTAAAAGAGATTCAACAGCAGTGAGGCGAATCTATGTGGGACTTTGATCAGAGATTCAAAGTTATGCTTGACCAAGTTAGCTTCATGATTGGACTAGCACAACATAAGAAGTGGTTTATTGCAGCATTACTACCTCACATTAGAGCTCCACTCATGCAACAAAAGGTTGCTGATCAGGAAGAGGCCTTAGAGATTGCCATAAAGCTCGAAACTACACATGTCGAAGATAATTCTGGCATAGCTTTAATTCAAGTGCAGCTCACGGAGATGGCTTTAGAACTTCGCGACATGAAAAAATGGAAATCCACCCATGAAGAGGTATGGTGTATACGTTGTCGAACAGAAGGCCACGACAAGGACCAGTGTCTGGCACTGAGAAAATATTTGAATACTGGCGCACCAAACCCACTGAATCTTAGTGTTCTGTACTGTGAGATCTGTCGAACTACTAGCCAGCATCGACCGGAAGATTTCTATCTGTTATAGAGGTATGTTCAAGTCCCGAAGAACCCTTACTGTAAATTCTGTAAGTCAGTAGGCCACAATGAAGATGAATGTCGTAGCTTCGACCTTATGAGGGAGCGGACCTACGACACTTATAGGATCCACCCGGATGCACAAGGCAATGATGGATATGGTTACCGAGGTGGTCAAGGCAGCTTTAGAGGCCGTGGTCATGGTATTCCTAGAGGAGGTCGAGGTCAAGTTATTTTCTATAATTGCAATCAGGAAGGACATCTAGCTCGAGACTGTCAAAACCCAACCACGACATGCCGATACTGTAGAGCAGTCGATCATTTCATTGAGTAGTGCCCACAGTTTCTAGCTAAAATTCAAGAAAGGAACAGTAAACCTAGTCCGAGTGTCCAGTTGATTGCTGTTGATCCATGACCAATCCCAGCTGTTAATGTGGTTACAAGAAGTGGAGCTACGACAGATGCGCAGTGTCCGGCGAAGCAGCCTGACGAAGCTTGGGTCCGCAAGGCCGTAGAGAAGACTCCAGCATTTGATGTTTGACAAGAAAAAGAAACTTTTTTGGAGGCCAGACAAGACTTTTTTTATTCAGATTTACCAGCACCAAACAAGCAGCATCAGCAGCTGCAATCCCAGGAAGACTCACAAGGCCACGTAAGTACTCTGTCATCATTTTTACAGAGTTGCATCAAATTGTTAAGAAATCAAAATGCCTTAAATGAATTACAAAAATTTATTCAGTCTTGTGAACCTCATCAAAGTCTTGATAGTGAAAGAGTTGTTAGTAGAGTTAGAAGAACTGGAAGAGAAATGAGACTACATGCTCAGGTAGGAGAGTACGACATGAAGGATATTATTTTAGATCTGGGTTCTTGAAGTCAATATTTTAGCTAAGCAAACATGGGAACAAATGGGAAAACCTACCCTTGATTGGTCACCTATACAGTTGAGACTAGCCAATCAATAGAGGATTGTACCCTTAGGAAGATTTCCTCGGGTACCAGTGGATATAGATGGAGTCAGTACTGTAGCAGATTTTGAATTTATTGAGATCATTGATGACAGTAACCCCTATCCAGCTTTGCTAGGAATTGAGTGGGCAATAGATAGTGATGCAGTTATCAATCTTAAAAAGAGACAAATGACTTTTGAAGGGAAGGGACTGAGAGCTATAATACCATTGGATCCTTCTCAAGGAGAAAGATATATGGAGCCAGTCAGAGAGGAAGATCAGGATATTCTGGACCACATCTATAATATCACAGCTAAAGAAGAAGATTATGTCGAGCCTAATGCCGAAGGTGTAATGGATTGACAATGTGATAGCTCCTGCATGTCTGACTCAGATGATGGTCTAGAGAGTTGGCAGAATCGACTATACGAGCTACATGGCCATCGGTGCGCATGAATTACCAAATCTCGTAGATTCCTTAGTGCACAGGCCAGAGGCTTGCCTACATATGATGGGTTGATAGATCCAGGAAAATTCATTGCGCAGTTCTCATAACAAGTGCCAGAATCACAGAGAATGCAGACTCTGGAAGCAGCATTAAGAGCTACAGTAGCGAGATGGTGGAAAGGCCACAGGAAGTATATTCACAGTTGGGAAGCTTTCCAGAAACTTCTACGCCTCAAATTCATAGACCAATATCAAGAGGTGCGAAGCAAGTTCAATGGGCGGAATATTCCTCAGGAACATTTGAAGCAATGTTATGCAGCATGGGAACATGTACCTCATGAGGAATGGGTGCATAAGTTTGTGCACACTTTGGAGCCCATAGCAAAAAACTGGTATACGGAGGTCGAGCTTCGACACGGTACTGTAAGTCGGGACGATCTTGTTGATAGTTTTATGCTTACATTTTCTATTAACGAAGTTTGTCCTGCTTTAGATGCAGCTATTAGATTGATCCATATTAAGATATTTGATGACCAAGAAATAGGGGAATACCAAACCGATTGGGTAGCACAAGAAGCTAATGCAGTTGAATGTTACAACCTCGCAATTGACAAGGATGACGATCCACGTAACATTAATATTGCAAAGTCATAAGGAAACTGGGAAGTACGTGGACCAGTGGTCGACGCACCTGAAGTGACTCAACCTCTGAAGACGTGGACCGTAAACATTGGGTCAGAAGAAAACCCCAAGTATGCTACAATTGGAGATTATTGGCATGATGAAATGGTAAGCAAAGTGACCCAACTTCTCCACGAGTATCAAGACCTATTTTCGACGAAGTTTTCTGAGATGAAGGGTATCCTTGGTGATATAGGAGTCATAAAGATCCCATTGAAACCTGATGCGAAGCCTGTGAAATAGCGCCCGTATAGGCTGAACCCCAAGTATAAGGAAAAAATTAGACTGGAGTTAGATAAGATGCTTGCCGCAGGAATTATTGAGCCTGTTGAAGAGTCCGAATGGGTCAGTCCGATGGTAGTCCAATAAAACAAGACTAAGGGTGAAATCCAAATCTGTGTTGATTTAAGGAAGCTGAACGATGCGTGCCTACATGAACCCTTTCCTACTCCTTTTGCAGATGAAGTTCTTGATAATGTTGGAGGTCAAGAAGTATACTCTTTTACTGATGGATTTTCAGGTTACCATCAGATCAGAATTGCTCCAGAGGATTGACATAAGACAACATTTGCTACAGAAATGGGATCCTTTCAGTACACAGTTATGCCTTTTGGATTAAAGAATGCACCTGCCATGTTTTCTCGAGTCGTAATTTATGCATTTAAAGACTTTATACATAAATTCTTAGAAGTGTATTTTGATGATTGGACTATTTTTGGGTTACTAAAAGACCACATAACTAGTTTAAGACTTATGCTGGACAAGTGTACATAGCATCATATTTCCTTGAACTTAAAAAAGTGCATATTCTGTGCACCCTTTGGAATCCTGTTGGGTCATATCGTTTGTAAGCAAGGATTGATGGTGGATCCGGTGAAGATAGCAATTATCGTGAACTTGCCACCTCCGAAGTCAGTCAAGCAACTGCACACTACACTTGGTCACACTGGGTACTACAGGAAGTTTATTAAAGGTTATGCCCAGATCACAGCCCCGATGGAGAAACAGTTGAAGAAAGAGATTAAGTTTGAATGGACACCTAAGTGTCAAGTAAGCTTGGACATCCTAAAAGAAAAGATGGTAACTGCCCCTATCCTAGTGTTTCCTGATTGGAATAAAGAGTTTCATGTGCATGTCGATGCTTCCTTGATTGCTTTGGGCATAGTACTGGCTCAGACAGGTGAAGGTAATATTGACCACCCTATTTCCTTTGCAAGTCGCAAATTATCAACAACAGAAAGAAACTATACTACGACAGAAAGGGAAGGTTTAGCTATGGTATATGCTTTGCAAAAGTTCCGACATTATGTGTTAGGTTCTCACTTTAAAATGTTCACTGACCACTCTGCTTTGAAATACTTGGTTAACAAGCCTGTGTTGGGAGGAAGAATATGTCGATGGCTAATATTGTTCCAGGAATATGACTTTGAGATTATAGTTAAGCCAGGAAGACTTAACTTCGGACCTGACCATCTATCGAGGCTCGAATCAGGGGAAGAGCCTACTAGCTTAGATGAAGGTCTTCCTGATGCTCATTTATTCGCTATCCAGATGGTCGATGATTAATTTCAAGACATTGTGTAGTATTTGGCTACAGGGTTTGCACCCTTGGAGATGACAACACAGCAAAAGAAGCAGTTGGTGGTTCGGGCTGCTGATTTTACACTGATAGCAGGACAACTGTACAAGATGGGACCAAATGAAATCCTGTGCAGATGTGTCTTGGAGCATGAAAAACCCTTGATTTTGGCTGAGGCACATTCTAGCACAGCGGGAGGAAATTATGCAGGGAAATCTACAGCACAGAAGATTCTGGCAGCAGGATTATGGTGGCCTACACTTCATAAGGATGCCAAGGAGTACTACCATAGCTGCGACATCTGTCAGAGGACAGGCAAACCATCCAGGAGGGTTGAGATGCCTCTTGTTCCACAGGTAACCCTACAGGCCTTTGACAAGTGGGCTATTGATTTTGTCGGACCTATAAATCCCCCTGCAAAGAAATCGGGAGAAAGGTATATTATTACAGCAGCTAAATACCTTACTCGTTGGGCCGAAGCTCAACCAGTCAAATATTGTAGCGCTGCTACAGCTACGAAGTTCATCTTTGACAATATATTAAAAAGGTTTGGATGTCCTAGAATTCTTATGAGTGACTAAGGGTCACACTTTTTGAATAAAACTATTGAAGCATTGACCGAAGAATTTCAGGTATATCACCAGAAGAGTACTGCGTACCATCCTCAAGCAAATGGAACTGTGGAAGCCTTCAATAAGATTCTTGAGCAGGATCTGACCAAGGTTTGTAATATTAATAGAATTTATTGGGATCTCAGAATCCCAGCAGTGTTATGGGCTTATAGAACCACTTGCAAGAAGTTCATAGGTCACACACCTTTTCGACTGGTTTACGGGAAAGAAGCAGTTATGCCAATGGAGTATATTGTTCATAGCCTTAGAATAGCTTCTTTCACAGAAATGGATGACCCAGGTATGCTAAATAAAAGGCTAGCCCAGATAACAGAACTAGAAGAAGACAGATTCATTGCAGGGTTCCAGCAGCAAGTGCAGAAGGCTAGAGAAAAAGCATGGCATGACAGGCTTATTAAAAAAGAAGCAATTCCAGATAGGTGACCTTGTGCTCTTATACGACAGCAAATTCATGAAATTCCCAGGTAAGTTCAAGACACATTGGAAAGGACCGTACATAGTACAAAAAGTTACTGATGGTGGCACAATGCAGCTAGCTAAGTTGAATGGAGAAATTTTACCCTCGATGGTAAATGGTAGTTGTATGAAGAAGTATAGGGACAGGCTGGGACCCCCAAATCAGCAGCAACTCTAAGAAGGACAGTCTGACCCCCAAGAACAATTGAAATATGGGTACCGCATGGGGTAGTAAGGAGCAAGGGTTAATATTGTGCCGCAGTTGCGGGTATTTTTTATGTCAAAGGTCCAAGGTGCATCGCAGCTTAAAATGCGATGGATGGGACAAAATAAATTCGGCGGCGTCGGCACAAGAAGTGCTCTCCATACCTGTAATAATGAGATTTCGGGGGAAATCCTGGCGCCGTGTGGACAAGATTTATGGAATTCTGTCAGATTTGGTGTCATTAATGCACCATGATGACAGATTCTGTTACAGGATTCTATAAAACACTGCATCAGCCTGTGACTCCCGAGTTAAGCACTTCTTTTAGTTGCTCAGTTGGAACCATGTCAAACAATTGTGAAGTCCAGGATTTAGTACGAGAGTTCAAAGAGAGAGGGTTGCAGAACCTTCTGAGTAACTCGCTAGTATAGTCCTATCCGACTAATGTACAAAGGAAGGTAGAAGTTTGCTCTAATTTGGATGAAGGCAGGCAAAAGTTCACCCTAACGAGGAGCGACGAAAGGCACAAGGCCTCATAATAAGACTCTGGAGGATCCAGCCATGTCTCTGCATGGTTTGATAGAGCCAAGGTGGCTGTTTGTCTTATGCAGCTTGACACACAATTTTCGGGACCCTTAGTTGTGGATGGTCAAGTGTTCGGCAGACAGAGTAACAAGTGGGGTTGTAGATGGATCCAAAAGACCTTCTTCAGCATACAAAGTACGAAGGACAAAAGTGAGTAGCCGACAGCAATAGGGAGGGTGTCAGTAAGCAGTGCACTAGGTTTCTCCAACCACCAGAACAACAGCAGAGTGCCCCGAGACGGGCCACAAGTGAGTCTTAGGGGCCTGTTGGGGCTCCGACCCTAAAGGTCCTTAGTTTTCGTAACTCCGCAGTTTTTGAGGAAGTGTAAGCGGAGTTACAACCTAAAATAGTCTTAGGGGTGTCGCAGGTGGGTCGAACCCCCTTTTTGTAACTAAACCTTGGGTTAAATCCAGGGTTAGGGTTTTGGGCGCCCATGGTGTAAATCCATGGTTTTGTAACAGTGCGCTATATAAATAAGCACTTATGTAAAGAAGTAGGGTTAGGTCTTGAATGATTATCTTATGAAGCTAATGTAATGCAAAGATAAGAGATTGTATAAGGGTTTTGTAAGAAGGTTAATCCCCAGCTGTGTGCGTGGACGACCTCTGCAGCTGTGTGCGCAGAGGGGTTTTAGTGAAAAGGAATATCTGCAGCCGTGTGCGCAGAGGCCTGCTACTATGTGTGCGGCTTTGGGGACTGAAGGGATCTGCAACTGAGTGCGCAGATCAGAACTGTCATTTTAGTTGTAAAGAGTTAAATAAAGCGCAGTTCTATGGACGTAACCCCTACACTGGGGGTGAACCACGTGACATTTGGTGTTGTGGTTCATTTGTGTGATTTGTTATTATATTTTATGCATTGTTAAGTAAATAACTGATAAAGTAAGATTGATGTTAATAACTAGCTTCGCTGTGAATTCCCAGATAAGGGCTGTGCAAATAACTGTTTGTTTATCTAATTGTGAAGCTGCATAATTGATAATACAAGCATTGTGTTAAGTGATTATTAATAGTTAAAGACTAAAGGTACAGTAAGATTCTCTCTTCTGCTTGCAGAAACCTGATTCTGCGGCACCCCATAGCTGTTTCGGGTGAGACTGTAGGCTGTTCGTAGGCTGCTGCCGAAAGGGCCAACACTGTGGGTCTTTTGTTGGTGTGAAGTTAAAGGTGAAACCCGTGTCTTCCCATTTAGCCCAACAATGTGTGATCTCCTAACTAGACTTCCTTTGTGCATATACTATATCATATGCTTTCATGATCTCTTTCCATACTTTTACACTTACATCAACTGGTCTTTTTTGTTCCTTAGACCGAGATGAAGTTATTTTTTATTTTTTATTTAGTTGCAACAAAATCATTTGCAATTTTGAGTCATTCATTTTTTTATCTGCTTTAGTGACCAACATGTCCCAAATTTAGTATCCATGTCATGGATGACTACTTTTTGAAGGTGCATCGGTATCTTTGAGAATGGAAGATGTGGATACTGTTTGAATCATTGAAATCATGAGTCATTCAACCTATGCATGAACAAATTCCTAGCATTTATCATTCTGATATTCTCAGAAAAGGAATCATATTATACCTTGGTTTCATATGTACCAATGAAATTTGCATAACATGTATTGGTCATGGAAGAAATATGTCTCCCAAAATTGGTTGGGACATTGGATGTCTCTACTCCCTGCTCAACATTTTTAGAGGATATTTTGATTGATTTTATTCTTAATACTTTGAACGATCCAAGATTTGTTGGGGAATTAATCGATTCCCTTTGATAGGGTTGGTTTGGTTGGACTATTTTAGTGTCTTTAGTATATCATTCTTCCACATATTTGGAAAGCATGGGAAAGTCCATACCTTCTAGTTTATTCATTGCTTCTACCCCCAATATAGAAGCAATTTCCTCTTTCAGTTTCTCACTGTCATGTCCCTATATATGTACAATACATTTCTTATTTTAAATTTATAACAAAAAACATATGTGTGTGTGTGTGTGTGTGTGTATGGGAAATTTAATATTTCATAATTTTGAAACAAAAAAAATAAAAAAAATTATTTAAGAAAGTAATGGAAACAAGTACAAATCTATAAATTGAGTATGAAATACCTCATTCTAGCAAGAATGAAGTCCCTTTGCTTGTTTCCCTCTACTGCTTGAAATGCTTTTGGCATCCTAGGGTGAATTTTTTTCCTCTCAAATATGGCAAATCCCTTCTCTTTGCTCCATACATTTTTCTCCCTTCCCTCTAACTGTTATAAATAAAATTAGTACAAAATGGATGGAAAGAAGTTTGATTTTTATCTCTGGTAGGGGGGAATGACATGCACAAATTAATTTTGTGACTGCTAGAGGTCCAATCACACCCAAAAATATTTTTTTCTTGAGTGAAATCCAAAACAGGGGTGTAGGAATGCCTCAATATATCTACCCACCATCAGCTGGGATCCAATTAGTTATTTTCTTTCATAGGATCAAGGCATTGTCATTGTCTACTCCAATTCCACGTAGGAGTTCCAAGCTCCCTTTTTTTATCAATTCTAAGTATGAGAATAAAAAAATGGTGAATATTTTACATTGTATGTGGTTAAAGATGGGATTTATTCATTGCGCAGGATTTTTTATTATTTGTTCATTTTGATTAAAATTCGGTGCTAAATTGGGTTCCATCAGCATTGGATTTAGGACTCACTATTGGCAAAAATTGTGATCATCTTTGGGCACTAAATGGGGAAAAATTGTGCCCAATTTAGTTCCTATCATCATGCATGAAGTGTGTCTATTGGAGTATATTCTACATGCATTACATAGAACATATTTCAACATCTATTCTTTGAAATAAAAACATTCTGGGGATTCAACTATGGCCTAATAATTCTAAACTAAAAACTTAAACAAATTTTTTTGTAGAGGGAGTTATGATCTCTAACCTACAACTTACATAATGAAAATTGAAATTTTTGACAATAGGAACATGGATCATGAGGTTGTATACATGGCCATAGGAGGAAATAATTATGTTAAGCCATATATGATTCTTTTAGTCCTTCAAGGATAATCATAACTACTTGTAGCACCACACATGGGCTCTTACTAGTCTTTTAGTAACTTGAAATAGTGAAGATGATATGGGGCCCCTTGCATGGATTGTGAAAAGCAAGTATATTAACAATATAATCTCAACAACATTATCTTGGTGCATAGGTTTTATGTGACTCAGTGTCATTTTTTTGTATTATAGGATCCATAGGATCCCATGCACATAACACGTGGATGGCATAGACCTACTAAATAAACGTGAAGAAAGTGGGTGGCCATAGAATCAGATACATAATCTATAGATATATAAAGGTAACAAGACAAATAAACCTCAACAAAAGGAGGATGGTGTTTATGAATTCACAAATGCTACAACATAAACGGGATATAGTTATATAAACTATGTTTTTTTTTCAAATCCAAAACATGATATCAATATGTCAGATATATGAGTAAAGTGAAGTTTTGTGTTGGATATCATATTGGTTGAAATGATATAATTGGTGTACTGAACATCATTGTTATAGCGGATTTCACCACACTAGGTGAATCACACATTGTATGGTCTTCCCCTTTCCCGCTGCAGACTCATTAGCCCCAATGGACCACCTTTTGTCTTTTGATGTATCATCGACCATCCCTAAAAAAAATTAGAAAACTGATATACGTGGCATTTTCCCTGATAACCGCGTACATACGTGGATATTCCCTCTATAGTCGCGTACATCGGGATGTGTACATAATCCAAAATCCTTTGGAGCGTTCCTTGTCTTGGATCCGACTCACATGACTCCTGGCCTTCCATATGCCCTGAGATCGCACGGATTCAACCTTTCAGTATAACTTTGAAAAGCTATATATGGAACCATTGAGACATTGAAAGCATAAGAGAGAATTGAGAGTACCGAAACTATAGTCCATTGTTGCCAGAACTTATGCTTGAGTCTGCATCCCTTTGTCCCTTGGAGCACTGTTGTGTTCTTCCCAAGCTTGCCCTTTGATAGTAAGCTTGCTATCGGAGTGATGGAGGATTGAGGTGGTGGAGGCCCAAGTGGGGGATTCAGTTTCTCCGGTTCGCAAACGTGCCATCAAAGGTTGTCACTTGTAATCTCTGATTCATATTAATAGAAATATCTTTTCCTGTCCAGTAATGTGTATTTGAATGAATGTTGCATCCATTGGAATATGTCAAATGCTCATACATTATTGATTTACATATGCTAGAATAGGTCTAACACCATGAAATATAGTATGCTTGTATTGTTTACTTGTTGTTGAGGACGTGCCATCACAATTCAAGCTGAAGATTGGAAAGCTCAACGGGGATCTACTTCAACCGTCCGGAATAAGGTACGAGGTTCGATCCTTTAGTGTTAGATGTTTTTATTTCTATTGCATATTGGGAAAGATTGATTTCTGGAGTCTAGATGTCTATTGTGGTACCCCAAGCCATAGGAATTTCTCTCCATAACAGAATTGGCGACTCCGTTGGGGAGTTCCTAGTAATTTTCCTTTGGGGGTTGATCTTTTGGCATTCAATGTATTTGAAGTGCTCTCTCTCTCTTGTTTCTGTGTTGGGTATGGGGGTATGTATGCTTGGTAGATCCTGATTGGTGTGAATTTAGTCTCAGCCTGTTTGTTTGCCTTGAATTTGTGCATCTTTTTCTTCCTGTACGCGGGTTTGTTACTTACAGTCGTGTATACATGCAGTTTCCTCTGAGATTTCTGCGTATACACACGGGTTCACTACGCATAGTCGCGTATACTCTGGTTTTTACCTTTTTATGGACGATTGTGGATTGCTGGGTGAATGCTGTTAGTTGTTGAGTCTCCTTTGGCACTACCTGAGTCTGTTAATACCTCTGTTTCTGACCAGAAACATTTTTTTTAGCCTAAATTTTTCTTTTAGGAAAGTTCTTGTCATGACATCTTTGATTTTTTGTTTGAGATTAATGCATTAGGGTCCGTTTTCCTTAGTTATTTGCTGGAATGTTGTTTATGTGTGCTTGCAGAGTCTGGGGTGGTTAGAATCATTCTATCGCTTTTTGTATCTCTTTATTTTCAAAAAATCCTAAATATTTGCTTATCATCATTCATTGCATTATGCATTGTGCATTGTACTTGCATTAGATCTAGATTTGCTTTGGAGTAATAGTTAGGACTTCATATAGGGAAATTTGCATTCATCATTTGAAGAAAAATTGTGCATTCATGTAGTACGCATACCCTGTTTTCATGGACACAATGCATTTGCATTGATTGTTAGGTGTGCATTTTGCTTCTTGTTGTGTCATAACACCATTAGTTGCACGACCATATCCTATTTTTGAGTAATAAAGCCAAACTAAAATCAACGCTGAATAAAATGAATTACACTCTTTTCTTTTCTAGGGTGCACCAACAAGCTTAGGTTTTAGGATCTTGGAATAGTTCATTGAAAGTTAATTCTCCAAGATCACTAAACAACAACAACTAGGTGTCTGTCCAGGGAGTGTGTGAAATCCTTTATATAACCAGCGTTCTCAGGAAGATCCTCTCAAAAGGGATTCAAGCACTAGGCAGTGTGAGCGGTTGTTAATTGGGATAACCCCTGGTTGAGAACTGTGTAGCACCGGTGATATAGCCAGGATTGTATTCGTATCTGGGGGCTCTTTCGGGAGTTTTAGGCTTTGCTACCCTGCCCATACGGTCAATCCCACCTGCAACTGTCTGCCTGAGTGTTGATTATATCAAGGTGACCTTAGTGACCTTACCTAGGATATCAAGGGGGTACGTGTAGAGGTTATTCTGCATGTGTCCCGACCAGGTTGGGGTCGGACAGCACAGTCGCTTTACGCGTTGAAGCTGATGGCCACAATAATTGGTTTCAAACCTCCGCTTGTGGTGACAAGGGCCTCTCAAGCCTCTCCTAGGTGAGACATACCGGCCACATTCGGGAGTTCACTTATCCAGCCCTTGGTTGCTTACTTTTGGCTTTAGATTTGATAGTGATTGCTCTGTGCACACTAGTTGGCCTAGGGTTGACATAAATAGAGAGTCTTTGCTTTTTTGTTGAGTCATTGTGGAGTCGGGTGCGGTTCCACACTGTTCTCGTCGGTTAGCAGGACTTCCGCCTTCCACTTCTCCTCCTCCTTTAGGAGAGAGGCCTAGATTGTCTAGGCGGACTATGTCACACACTGATTCACACACCATGGAGGATCATTCAGAGAATATTCCTGAGCCACCTTCTCCCATTCGTATTGACGATGGGGAACTTACCCCTACATATGATCGCTCACCTGAACTAGCTGAGATTGGTCCCGTTATTTCCTAGATAGGATCTTTTCATGAGAGACCTACTCACTCTAGGGCAGATTCCCCATTGACCCGTTACCGGTATGGAATGCCGAATGATGCCGAGACTCACTTTGACCCTCATAGCACTAGCTATCGTGGTTATGTTACTACTAGTTTTCCTATGCACGATTTGACATTCCATGTTGAATCCGACTTTGATCCTAACACTATACCTGGGGGCATTCCCATGCCTTACCTTGCGGAGAGGTTTGGGAGTACTAGTCACATTGCACCTTCCATTCCAGTGGTGGAAGCTCCATCTCATATACCTATTGGGTCTAGATTCAGTGATCCCATAGCGATACCAGGTTCTAGACGAGTGAGGATAGGAACTAGCACATATCTTCTTACAGAGATTCCTTCGTCCTCGCTTCCGAGTTCTTCAAATGCGAACCCTCCACCATACTCTTGTGGTCCTTCGAGTCGTCACGTAGCTACGAGTCATATCCGTACTGCGGTTACTAGACCAGTTGTGTCTCAAGCCTACATACCACCTGTGGTTTCGGGAGGTTATGTTCATGTTTCTAGAGGTCAGGTTGCTACTTCTTCGACATATATCCCTACTTCCGGCATGTATATACCTACTTCCGGAATGTATGTACCTACCTATGGAGTGTCTCATGGGGCATCACAGCCGATGACCTATGGACCCTACTATGGGGCGCAGTATGGACATGTCTCTCCACTTTATGGAGGCGGGTATTCACAACCTGCTTACTCTCCCAACTATGGCTTTGTAGCTCCTACTAGTCAAGGTCCACCTCATTATGTGACTTCCACATCACCCTATATGGGTCATACAGGAGTAGGTCACTATGACCAAGGTCATGGTGGTAATCAATCCTATGTGAACCAGGGAGCGGTCCCTAGACCTCATCATGCTAAGCTCCCTTTCCTCGCGACACTCAATTTACCTGAATTATCGAGACTTACGAACGATCCTGTGGCTCATGACCCGGCTTGGCCGGCTGTCCCTACCAAGCTTCCTTCGGACATACCTAAGTTCGAAGGAAAACCAGGAGAGGATCCGAGTGAAGACGTTACGACATTCCACCTATGGTGCTCTTCCAATTCATTGCATCAGGACTCCATCCGTTTGAGACTATTTCAACGCACCCTTACAGGGCCTGCGGTGAAATGGTATATAGAGTTACCTAGGGGTGCCTTTACTTTGTTCGATGACCTTGCGATGACTTTCCTTAATCACTTCCAGCTACCAGTACGATATGATGTTGGTACTGAACTCTTGTTGACATTTCGGCAAGATAAAGTCACCCATATTTCTGATCATATTCAGGAGTGGCGTAGACGGAAGAGATTAATCAAATCCTTTATACCACCAGAATTCCTCCTTAAGTGGTTCCTCAAATATTTATTGCCATATATCATGAAGGATGTTTCTACATCTGGAGTGCAGAATGAGGAACAAGCCATCTTTAGGGCACAGGAACTAGACTTGATCTATGCTCAGTCTAGTTTGTTATATGAGATTATACCTAATGCCCCTCGTTCTAGTTTCGATCCCAAGGTCAAACCTGGACCACATGCTGATGGCATTGTGGGTAGTGCAAGTAAGAAACCTGCAGGTTCGGTTGTGAAACAAGTTTCTCAGTTGTCAATCAACCAATCTGCCTTGGGACAGGCTACGGCTTCGTCTCAGCCCACCCAAACGACGAATGTACTTGCTGTGCAATCGTCTGACTAGAAAGGTAACCAGCAACCTGGACGGAATCAAAAAAAGGGTAAAAACAATAATAAGAAGGGTGAGAATAAAAATGAGAATGCCAACAATAATGACAAGAACAATAAAAATGCTGGGGGGGACAAGCAGAATAAGCGTAAGGTTAAGTTTCCTTGCAAGCTTTGTAAGGACGATCACCTCACTTACTTGTGCCCTAGGATGGATGAAGATTCGAAGTTCATAGCACAGGGCCCAGCTGTGTTAACGAACCCTTTACCGCATAACCAAAATATGAACTCAAAGTCCCAGGACCAATCTAGTGATGAAGATCCACCTGAAACTAGTGGTCGTGGGTGCATTAATATGGTCCGTGCCGCGAAAGTTGTGACGCGTGCGAAAGATTACTCTTCGTCACAACCCAACCCAGGCAAAGAACCTGATCCACCAGGAACCCATTTGCGTATTGAGAAACCTGCGGATAAGCTTGAAGCTGCACCTTGCATTCCTAAGGGGGTACTTAAGTGTTCGAGGCATAATCCAAATGCCCGAGCCGCCCAGAACTATTCATTTGTCGAGGAATTGGGTCATACTCCTTGTGCGATGTCTGCATTGGAAGTGCTTCAGAGTTGTCCATCGCAAAGGAAGGCTTTGCTTTCCACTCTTGGTGTGAATGGTGATGATTCTTCCTCAGTGATCAAATTTGAAACCGCAGGACATCAGCCTCACTTTCCCTACTATGTGTCCCTTTTGGTGCATGTAGAATGTCTTAATATGATCATCAAGTGTACTGTAATTGACGAGGGCACTGCTGCTTCTGTGATGTCTTTGTCTTGTTGGAAGGGTCTTGGTTCTCCTGAGTTGTCAAAGTATACGACCATGTTAAATTCTTTTGATGGGAGATCGTTTAGGCCGCACGGTATCCTTCCTTCTCTTAAAGTCCGTTTGGGAGGGAAGACCGTTGTAATAGAGGTTGAGGTGGTTGATGCAACCCTTGACTACAATCTCTTACTGGGAAGGAATTGGATGTATAGTATGCAAGCCGTTGCGTTTTCCATATTTCGCGTTGTATGCTTTCCTCATAATGGGAAGATTGTGATGATTGATCATATGTCATTCAAGAATCCGCCTGTTAGTGCATCTTCGGAAGCTTCGGTTCCGAAAGTTGAACATTCCCAGCCGGCAACTGGGAGTGTCGGTGTAGGTATGTATCCTTCCCTTATGGGAACCTTTAGTTGTCCTGCACCCGTCCTCATAATAGGAGCTCGTTTTGATCGTGCTTCCATGTCTACGAGATCGGTGCCTTTTCGCACAAATCATATGGAAGATCCTTGGATTCTTCCATCGCCGATTCATTCGAGTGAGGCCATTGAGACGAGTGTGCCGTTTCCTGCAGCCATGATTGCTTACCAAGCTAATCTTCAATATGCTGCAGAGCCTTGTTCTTCTTCTTCATGGATAGAGGAGGAAGACCCCTATGTGCTGCCCGCATGGGCAGTACAGTCTTCTCATGCCCATGATTTCCTTGATATGGTTTTCCCTTCAGATGAAGCAATTATTGAGGCTATGTCAGGAGTTGAGCCACCATGGGAGGAACTTCATCATAGATCATATTTCCTTCCAGAGCTTGACCTTTTGGAGCATGAGGATTATAGGGAGATTCTTAGATAGAAAGTTGGTAGACCCATGATTCCATTAAGTTCTCCTGGTCAGATGGCTGATGGAAACATGTCAAACATATCGTCAACTATGCCTATCAACATTTCTCGCAACCCTGGTACAATTGAGAATGTATACATTGGGGCGGATTGTTCCCAAGATGAGATTCGTGAGTATACCGAGCTGTTCAAGGAGTTCCGCGATGTTTTTGCTTGTTCTTACGATGAGATGCCAGGTATTGACCCTAGGATTGTCGAACACGGAATTAAGACTTACCCCAATGCGAAGCCTGTTCGGCAGCGTTTACGCACGGTAAATCCTAGGAAAGCACCCGCCATAAAGGTAGAGATAGAGAAACTATTGAAAGCTGGTTTCATCTATCCTGTTCCCTTGA
This sequence comes from Pseudotsuga menziesii, assembly GCA_001517045.1. Lineage (NCBI taxonomy): Eukaryota > Viridiplantae > Streptophyta > Pinopsida > Pinales > Pinaceae > Pseudotsuga > Pseudotsuga menziesii. Next base: position 296,096 of record LPNX010375278.1, read on the forward strand.
CGGAGTGGGTTTCAAACCTCGTTCTGGTATATAAGAAGCAAGGAGCGATCCGTATATGCACTGATTTCCATGATTTAAATCGTGCCTGTCCTAAGGATAACTTCTCCACACCGTTTATAGATCAGATTTTGGATGAGTGTGCGGGTAGCGAGGTGTTCTCCTTTATGGATGGTTTTTCCGGATATAATCAGATTCAAATTAAACCTGAGGACCAACACAAGAACACATTTATTTGTCCTTGGGGAACATTTGCGTATCGGAAAATTCCTTTCGGCCTTAAAAAACGCCGAAGCTACGTTTTAGCGGGCGATGACCTTGATTTTCCACGATCTCAAGTCCATTATCGAAGTATTTTTGGATGACCTCGCTACTCATTCTCGCATGAGGATGCGTCATTATTATCACTTGAGATTGGTGTTCGAAAGATGCCGGCACTATGCTGTTAGATTGAACCCTCATAAGTGCATCTTTTGCGTGAAATCAGGTCTTTTATTAGGATTTATCGTTTCGAAAGAGGGTATAAGAGTCGACCCCTTGAAAGTGGAGGCAATACTTCAGTTGTCTCCCCCGTGAAATATTCGTCATCTTCAGTGTTTGCAAGGCATGGAAAACTTCCTACGAAGATTTGTTGTCAATTTCGCCAATTTGACTAGAGGTTTCATGCGTCTTCTAAAGAAGGATACTCCCTTTGAATGGGATGAGCGAGCCCAGGAGTCCTTCGATGCCCTTAAGAGAGCCCTAGCATCGGCCCCGGTGATTAGTCCTCCGGATTATAGCCGTGATTTCCTATTATATGTGGCCGCATCTTTAGAGACGATTGGGATGGTTTTGCTTCAAGAGGATGAGGATCTCCAAGAGCATGTCATATGTTATTTGAGCCGAAACCTTATTGACGCAGAGATTCGGTATTCTCATGTAGAGAAGCTTGCCTTGGCCACCGTACATGCGGTGCAGCATTTGAGACATTATATTCTCCTTCGCCAAACCTTGGTTGTTGCCCATGTCAATCCATTTCAGTTCGTCCTCACACGTAGGATGATTGGGGGAAAATATAATAAATGGATTGTCATCCTGCAAGAGTTTGATCTCGAGTTTGTTTCGGAAAAATCCAAGAAATCTTTAATCTTTGCAGAACTCATATCGGATTTTCCGAGCGAGGCTGAGGAGTCGGTATGTGAAGATACATTCATTGATGAACACATTTTCTTGATCTCAACGGCTGACCCATGGTACGGAGATATCATAGTATATTTGCAAACGTAGAGGACCCCTACTCACCTCTCGCGAGATGAGCGACGTCGGTTACGTCACGTTTCCAAGAACTACCTCATAGTGGACAATAATTTGTACCGCCATGGAGTAGATTCCCTTTTACGACGTTGTTTAACTTATGAGGAGGCTGAGATAGTGGTTAATGATTGCCACGGAGGGGCGTGTGGTGGTCATTTATCTGAGCTTGCTACAGCTCAAAAGATTTTTAGAGCAGGATATTTCTGGCCGTCAATCTTCAAGGATTGTATGGAAGCGGTCAAGAGGTGCCACCCTTGCCAGGTGTTTGCACATAACATGCACTCGAAGCCTACCCCGTTACACCCTATTATCACCGCCGGTCCCTTCACCAAGTGGGGGCTAGATTTTATGGATTGCAACCCAGCTTCGGCTGGGGGGCACCATCATATCATAGTGGCTGTCGATTACTTCACGAAATGGGCTGAGGCAATGCCTACAGTAAAATATGAGGGTGAGACAGCCGCTCACTTCGTATTCAACCAAATCATCTCTAGGTTTGGGATTCCGAGAGAGCTAGTCACTGACCATGGCTCGCACTTTCAGAGCCGTATGATGGAAGAGTTGGCATCCAAGTTAGGGTATAAGTAAGAGCACTCCTCTTCTTACTATCCTCAAGTGAATGGACAGGTTGAAGCTGTGAATAAATCACTTAAGTCCATTCTCCAACGAACCATTGCACAAAGCAAGACGAATTGGCATATTATGTTGTATCCTGCTTTGTGGGCATACCGAACCGCGGTAAAGACTGCCGCTGGTTTTTCTCCATATCAGCTTGTTCATGGAGTGGAGTCAATATTGCTTGTTGAATGCAAGATTCCTTCGTTGAAGTTAGCCGTGGAAATCTTACCAGACACTTCACCTTTGGAGGAGCGTTTGGTTCACCTTGAGCAACTCGATGAGCAGCGTAGAGATGCCTTGGTAACTCTAGAGGTTAATAAGCATCGCGTGAAGGCCTAGTACGATAAGTCTGTCCGTCGGAGAGTGTTTAGTGAGGGAGACTTGGTCCTTTTGTGGGATCAATCGAAAGAACCCTTGGGGAAAGGGAAGTTCAATCCCATGTGGCGTGTTCCTTACGTGGTCAAGCATGTGTTAGAGAAGGGTGCCTACGAGTTAGTGGATTACGAAGGGATACTCTTGGCGGAGCCTAGAAATGGGCTCTTTCGTAAAAAATTCTACGCATGATCTTTAGCCAAGGCTGTTTTTTGTATATTATTGTACATCTTTTTTGCATAGTTAGGTGTTGTTTATCGTGATCGGGTTTGTGATTAGTTTCCATTTCTTGTGGCAGATGTCAATGGAATCTTCCACCTACATAGGATTCACGGATGGTGCAAGACGTCACACTCAACACTCAGCCTCATCTGCTTGGGTGATTTTCACTCCTATGGGTCATGTACTGTCTTCAGGAGGTGTATGTTTACGGCCATCTTCCAACAATGTTGCTGAATATAGTGCCGTTATCGAGCTTCTTCGGGATGCCATTTCGCATGGTGTTCTCTCTCTTGAGGTAAGTCTTGATTCAGAGTTAGTAGTGTCACAGCTCAATGGTTTGTACCATGTTAGAGATCCGACGTTATTGAGAAGATTCTTACGTGTGAGAGTGCTAGAACGACAATTTGAGAACATAACATATATACACATTCCAAGAAATTTTAATCAAATTGCTGACTCATATGCTAACTATGTGTTAGATTGGCATTTGTTTCATTCATTATAAATTAATCATAAACACAATTTTTACACATGTAAATAAATAAACCGATCACCATAAAACGTTTTTATATACATCAAAAATGTGGTAATACATAGTGTCATAATACAAAATTGGGGCTTTGAAAGCCACCATCATATACACGATAGTACAAAATAGATACACTCCCAGGTGTCTAGTCCTGTGGAGGTGGATGAGGGTTGTGATCATGATATGTCACCACGGATCTAGCTAGCCACCGGAATAAATGCACCCATGCGCGTGGTACACCAACCACCTGTCTCTGCATAGCCTCAGGCAAGTCCTCGACTTGCCCCATGGGAATCCTGTGAGTCAGTCGCACGAAGTTGGTATGGATGCTTTGGAGCGTTCGCTCCGCATCCACACCGGTGATATCGTCTCCTCTTCCCCTCCATCTATGACGTGGGAAGCCCTCTGGTCGCCGTGGTCCCACATCTGCACATGAATGGTAGATGTCATTATGTATTGTCACCCAAAAATATGTCTTTTTGATTCCATTAATCAAGAAAACACAAAAAAAATTAAATACTTCAAAAATTTTAAAAAGAGTAAGGGTTGAGATTCATTACCTATGTCTCCATATGCTGATCCTGGTGGTAATGGCATGTCCGGGTCTCCCTGGAAGTCTATCCTTGCATAAGGGTAGTCCTCTATGGCGATAACCTGTCGTCGCCACCATGGAAAAAAGTCTGCTGGATAAGGGTTGGCCACCCTACCGCCCCCCAGTTTGCGCATCGCGTCTTCCCAACGTTGTTGGGCCGGATCTCGAACCCCGTGGAGAGGAACATCCACTCTAGGGCTCAATCCTGGAACCCGCTCGAAGAAGAAAGTGCTCAAGATACTGCTGAACCTGAAGTTCCGTATCCTACCTGCCTTGCACTCACTGAGCTGATGTTTCATGTTGCTCAATAGTGATGTGCTCTAGTCATAGATGGTTGGTGTCAGGAACTCCACCGCATAGAACATCAATGGCCGAGAGGCCTGATGGAGTGATGCTAAGCCTGCTATCCTTCCCAGCTTTAGTAAGATGGCCTTTAGGCCCAGTACCTGTATAGCGTTGGTGGGGACTTGGCTCCCCACCTTCTCTATCTCTGGATAGCAGTACACTGCGATGTACTCATCAATAGTCAGCCCATGACCTGGCCCTCCACGGGAACGAAGGTTCACCGTATCACCTCGCCGTGATAGACCTGTGATAAAGTAGATATCCTCCACCTCAATGGTGAGGGACATACCGTCTAGCCGGAAGGAATCTGATTCCAGATCCCAATAGTCTACAAGCATCTGTAGTAGTCCTGGTTTGGCCCTCAAGCCTCCTAGGCACCAAAACTTGTAGAGTCTGCATCTTCTTAGAGCTTCTTGAGCCATTCTGTCATCCGTTACTGCTTCCTCTACATCACCATGCTCACGTTCTCGCCACTCTAGCACCATCCTGCATGAGAAGTTGACCAAATGTCCATTAGATTCATGAAAATCTTAGTGCGCGGCGTCATACGTGGCTGTTTTCAAAACAGCCGCGTATGTACGCAGTTTCTGGCCCCTTTTCCGTGTATAGCCAGCCCTATACGCGGAAAAATCCTCGATACCCGTGTGGGCCGTGGCGCTCATGTAAGTTTGGCCCTTAAAAATTCATTTGACCATGAAAAATTATAAAATTTGTATTGAAATGCAAGCTGAGAACATGAGTAAGTACCTGGAAGAATCGGTTGTGAATTCTGCTGGCTGGATTTCCTGGAATTTGCAGTTGAATATCAGAGCTCCAATGGGTAAAAGTTTCAAATGATTTATATTTTTTACTATTTATAGAAAAAATTTCAAATATTTGAAAATTTTTACCCCCTTTCCTATAGTTTTGACCGTTTCTAACCATTTTGGACCGTTTCTGACCTAATCTGTGATGTAGAAGACCATTTTCAGCACCGTTTTAGCCTTTGTATTGACCCGTTCGTACTGATCTCAGGTATAATGTCTATACTGGCATATAGGTTAGGTTCACCACCATTTGCATTTTGCATGACCTTATTACCATGTCACTATATCCTTAGGTACGAACCCACTCTATTATGTTACGGAACCTTCTTGTTGCTATAGAAGTGGCATGATATGAGTGGTAGAGACCTACCTTACATGGGTACCCTAGTTAGTGCCTTATTTTCATTTGGTGCCCATGCCGATGTTTACCCCTTTAGGGTGTGGGAGTCCGTTGTATAGTGTTGCCATGACATTTAGCAAGAGCCTCATACTCCTCTTGATCTTATGCTGGCTGTTTTCCCTCCGGACTCCCCTTGTATCAAGTTGTGGATGCATTCTCATGAGCTTTTCCTGTCTTATTGAGCTTTATGCCGGCTCCCCTGACATTGCATTTCAGCCATATAGCCTGAGCTTGTCTCATGTCTAACCATGCAGAGCCTTTATTTATATCCTTCGCAGCTTGATTCCCTTTTTACCGGGAGGGGATTTTCCCCTGAGTGTCAATATCCTACACATGTATCCTTGCATTGAGCAT
>LPNX010375278.1:309242-360888 GCA_001517045.1 Pseudotsuga menziesii
AAGGCGCAACTTTTTCGTACTTAGTCAGGAAGGTCTGAAAAATGTTAAATTAACACCTACCCAACGCTCCTTCAAAAGTAGCATATAGCCTAAGTTTTACGAGTGTGAAGGAAGGAAAGATCACTCAGAAAGATCCATTTGATTATAAGAAATGGGGCTTACAACAATAAAATCGATGCTTTGTTCTTTAGGATTTAATGAGCATGACAAAGACATAAAGTACACTCAGAATCTTTTTCATGTTTTGGTCCAGAGCACGAAAAAGAGAAAACTAAGCTCATACCGGGGGTTTCTTTTCCGTAAATTTAGTCCCTCAGGTCCGGAAAAGTGATAAACCTATTCCTGAGAATACTCTTCTCAATTCCAAAGAAAAGAGAGGGATCCTTTCTCGTATTATTCCACATGGTCCGAGAAAGCGATAACCTACCACCAATGTGGATGCCCATTCACATATTCTTAATGAGCCTGAACAGACAAGTTTACTCATCATTCAAGTCTATTTTGAGGAGTCAGACCAGGGCCTAAATAAACTCAATATCTTTCCCGTGAAGTTTTAACAAGTCCAGAAAAGTCAACTCGTGGCCTCCTTACTGTTTTTAACGAGCTCGAAGGAGAGCAGAAAGAATGCTCTAAATGCGAGGAGATGAGTGTCATAGGTGGGCGGAACTAGTTCCAAGTGCAAGGAATAGACCTATGCATAATGCAAGGAAAGTGAGCAAGATAAGGACACTTGGGGAATGTCTCCTCAAGGTAAAGGGTGTCAAGTTGCAAAGGCAAAATGATACAAGGCTTAGAAATGACAAAGATGAGGGCTTATACAACGAGCTAAAAGCGTGGAAGCCAACATTAGGCTCATAAGCGCGAGCAGGGCATATGCAAATGCAATTATGACTTGAATAACAAGGTGAGGCCAGTAAACAGTTGTGAATCCAACTACAAATCATGTCTCCAAGATACAACAACATCAAAATCATATTCGAAAGAAACGATCCGATGCGGGTCACTTTGGCAGAAACACATGTGACTTTGCTATATTCTATAAAAGGTAAAGTCAAGGTAGAATAAACTGAAGAAGATTATATAGAACCAATGCTTGAGGGTTTATAATCAGTAAGATCAACCTCAGAAGGAGAACAAAAATCAACAAGGGATATAGAGTCTGTAGGAACAAACTTAGTATCACAGGAGTTGAAAAGTTCATAAGAAAAATAAAACTCGTCGAGATCACTGACTTGTTGTTTGAAGGAAGAGTAAAAAGACTCAACAAGACAAACATAAGAAGAAAGGTCAGGCTTACTAGGAAAATCAGGGTTAGACTTAGTCACAACTAAACCAACATCCAAAAGAAGGTCAGACTGTATCAAAGACTCTAGGAAGACTTCATCCGAAGGAAGGAGATTATCCGAGATAGGACACATGTCTAAAATTTCAAATGGATTGACAGAGTGGAGAGAAGGCTCTACAGTCTGTTTAGGATGACTCACCTGGTCAACTGCTGGGACCAAGTCCCAAGAAGGTAAGCATGAAAATCAGAGGATGCTTCTCAGTAGAAATTGAACACAAAGGACAAGAGGCCACATATCTCACCTATGGCGGGGTAGTGTCTATAGAAACACTAGAAACCAATAAAGGAAATACCTGGTCTCTAGTCGGGTCAGGAGACGGATCAAGAAAATCCAACTGATCAATAGTGACAATTTCTTCACCATGATTAAAGTACATCACACAAAAAAATGTTGACACCACAGCTTGCATGGCATAGACATAATCACGTCCAAGGAGAATACTGAAGTCCAAGGGGTCTTCTATCACCATGAAGTCAACTAAGACGGTCTTCCCACCCAAAGTAATAGGTGTTTGAGAAAGAATTCCCAAACCTATACAAGTTATTCTATCAAATGCCAGTAACTGACTAGCAGTTGACACAAGGCTGGGAGATCCCATGCCTCGCCAAGCACGAGCAGACAAAATACTAACTGAGGCTCCTTCATCAACAATACGATGAGCAATCATATAAGGTTCAAATTTGACCTTTATCTCGAAAGGTGCATCAAAAGGAAGGCATGGTTCAACTAGGCTATCCCAATCAAAGGAAGCAATCTAAGAGCTTGGTGGGGGTTGATCTGAAGTGAGTTAAGTGCCCCCTTGTTCAATAAGGTCTGAACTGCTAGTGAAGAAAATGTGACTAGAAGACACTTCACTCTCCAAAGGAAGAGTGGGATTGACCAACAATGGCATCAATTCAACTGCTTCGTGAAAGTCACTCTCTGAAGGGAGAGTGGGATTGACTAAAGATGACATTGGTTCAATCACATTAGGATCACTCTCTGAAAGAAGAGTGGGATCGACCAAACCTGAGATTTGTTTGACCACTTGATCAATCAAAGGTTGAGTAGGTTGTTGAGAAACTATAGGTTGTTCAGGAGAAGAAAAATCTTGAGTCTTGGACCACACTCTTCGCACCTCTGCGATAGCAGGGCACTGGTGAGTAAGATGATCTCCCTCGCATAGCTTACAAGGGAACTTAAGTTTGTACTTCGAATGACCAGTTTTCTCAACGGTATCAACATGACTAGCAATGGCTGACTGTTTGCTCTCAACATGATCTACAGAGGGTGAGAGTTTTCCCCCAGCATGAAGTATAGCGGCTGGGTGAGTGGGTCCAACCTGACTAAGAGAGGTTGGTTGTTGAAAAGCTTCAAAATGTTCAAAAATGGGATGACCATGAAACCAAACTCTTCGCACCTCCGTGATAGAAGGGAATTTATAAGTAAGGTGGTCTCCCTCACAAAGCTTATAAGGAAACTTGGGCTTATGTTTTGAACGGGTAGTATTTTCAACAGTGTCAACATGACTCATAGTGGTTGATAGATTGTCTTCAGCATGAACCACAGAGGCTGAGAGACTACCCCCAGCATGACTTGCAGAGGCTGAGAGACTAGGTCCAACATTACTTGTAGAGGTTGGACGGGCACCACCAACATGAACAATAGAGGCTGAGTGGTTAGGATCAACATGCTTTGCAGTAGTTGAGTGTGTTCCCCCAGCATGAACTACAGAGGCTGGGTGGATGGATCCAACATGACTTGCAGAGGTTGGATGGGGAGGTTCAACTTGAACAACAGAGGTTGAACGGGTTCCCTCAGCATGAACTGCAGAGGCTGAGTGACTGGATCCGACGTGACCTGGAAAGGTTGGAAGGATCCCACCAGCATGATCAACAGAGGCTGGATGGTGAAGATCAACTTGACTTGCAGAGGTTGAGTGCTTAGATCCAACATGAATTGTAGAGGTTGGATAGGTGCCCCTAGCATGAACTGCAGAGGCTGGGTGGTGAGGTTCAACTTGATTTGCAGAGGTTGAACAGGTTCCCCCTTGCTTATGTGCCTTCTTCCTGTTCCTCCTTCTTTTACTCCTTTTAGACTGCCAGTTATTGGTATCAGTACTTTCACTGCATGAGGTATAAGGAGGAGGAGAATCAACTACATGTGAAGGGGAAGCAGTGTTTTGATGGCCTTGATATAAGGATCTTACTTGAGAAGCATCAGGAGCATTCAAGACAGTTGGAGTGGAAAACAACCACACCAGTAGCCCTAGGGTGAATCCAGGTAGATTCAAGGTGGTCATCAAGGGAATACCAACATTCCCCGTGAGAGGAATAGTACAAGGAGTTCCCAGCATGGGGATCTCTTGGTTGGTGTTCGAAGGGGTGTTAGCCATAGTTTCAAACCAGGAGACAAAGTCTGAGGTTGATAGGAAACCAAAATTACAAAGCACACACCTAAAGGCACACTAAGTACAGACAAACCACAATGCACTCACTAAAAATTCCTAAATCCAAACAGACAAACAGGTATAAGATATGCTTTCCAAAAGAAAGCCGATAGACAGTTACTTGGCATCCCTATAGATGTTCTTAGGCACAAGCAAAGGAATCACCCACTTCCTTCCCACACCTTCTACCGGGGTTACCTTCAAAGCTCGTCCAAGGTCAAACAGAAATAGCCTTCCGGTGTACCTGTGTATGAACCCTAGATGTCAAAGAGACTAAAGGATACCTTAACTATATTGACATTCTAGGGGGCCAGTCACAAGCCTGCTTCATACACATGGGAAAGGTAGCAAATCCTGAAACCCTGTCTAAGACAGAATCCCCAGATGCGTAAAAACCTTGGTTTACACTTTGACAAGGAATCAGAGGGGTATCTCTTCAGTCCAAGTCTCCACGTGGCCTTGTGCTTGACTCCCGTTTGAGAGTAGATTCCCAGATACAATCAACATAGAAAAGGATTTACCTAGTGATTGGCCAACTACATCTGAAATTTAAATACTTGTGGAGAGTTAAAACTCCCTAACCCACCAGTCTAGCCTGAGCTAGCTGGTGTATGACCCTATAAAATAAAACTTACTAATAATTTTTAAATTATATCGTTTATTTTAAGGGCTATTTTTAGTCAAAGGGTAAATGGCATGAAACTTATGTGGTGTTTTGACTCAAAGTTGAAACAAAATGACTAAGCAAAGAGATGTGAAATGCAAAAAGTAAAAACTATTCTCTTTATTTTTCAAATAGAAACTTGAAAGCCACAAAAGAACAAAATTATTTTTATTTTTATTTTTCAAAAACAATGATATGTTATGCAATCTAAATTAAAAAACTAATCTACATGCATATAAAGCAAACATGTGTTTTTTTTTTTTATAAATGCAAAAGAGAAATCAGCCTATCAACTAATGCAAGCAAGTACTATAAGCAAAGAAAATAGACAACTACTCTACACCCCACAAACAAACCCTAGGTTTCCCTAAAGTTAGATATCAGCCTCTCTTGAAAAGAAGGCTTACAAAGGTAAACAAGCCAACAACTTTGGAATGAAGAGACTGAGCAATAATACTGACATAAAAAAAGGTCAAGAAGTCCCAAGTATCAATCTAAACCTACAAACAAAGGCTGCTCAGTACCTTGTCCAACAAGGTCAAGCCAAAGAAGGAGGCAGGGGGGAAAGCAACAAAAACAAGTATAGGTTCTTTTTAATTTTCTTTTATAAATGCAAAATAAAAACAACCTACAAACTAAAATCATGCATATGACAAGAAAAAAGCAAAAGGAACTCTGCTATACAACCACCAAACAAACTCTAGAATGCCCTAAAGTCAGTATAAACCCTACTTGGAAGGAAGGCTTGCATAAAAGACAAGTCAACTATTTTGGCATGGTGAAGTTAACCAACCAAAGAAGAAGGAAACAAACACCAACAAGCTTCTGAACTCAGACAAAGATCAATGACAGAGGCTGACCAAAAACATAAGCCAAGAACCATAGCAAGAAAAGGAGGTGGGGGAAAGAGCAAAGAACGAACCCTAATGCTATAAAATGCTCAAACTCTACCATGCACCTAAAATGCACTAAACTTGAGTATACTTGGATCTAATCAACTGTATAAAATAAACAAACTGAAGTAAACAGGTCAAAAGAACCAAGAATCAATCAACAAACGAAGACCGGGAACCCTAGCTTGGGTGCACACAATGACAAAAGATCACTGTAAACTCATAAAGGTGAGTGACAAACCAACCACTATCAAAAGATAGATTGGAAAAAAAATGCCCAAGATCCTGATCACTAATCCAAATAGAGACACTTCAACCTATAACCCAACAGGCCAAGTTACTTCAACATGCAAACAGAAGACAATCCAAACAAAAGAAACCCAAGGGATTTACAAAAAAAAAAGCACAAAGTGTGGTCACCAAAGGTCTTTAGACAAACAACATAGTATTCATAAAGAAAGCCAACTGACAAACAAGAATTACACAAAGAGAGGGACAAGCAAACCCAATCCTAAAAAATCACTATTTCTAGGCTTGTACGCGACTGTGTATAAGGGAAACTCGCATACTATACGTGACTGTCCAAGAGAGCAACCCGCGTATGCAGACCTCTGTACGCGACTATGCAGAGGAGCAACCCATGTACATGTACAAAATTTTTCTCAAAAAATAAGAAAAATCCACAAGACTTTCAAACACTGTGATAAGTATGAACCAGGATAAAAGACCACACACAAAATTCAATTCAAAGACTGGCCAGGGGTGACAGAATCAACCTACGGTAGTCTGGGATTCCCAGCAGAGTCGCCAATTCTGTTGTACAGGAATAAACACCTTATAACCGAAGCTCTGGGGTTACCAACATACTCATGAAAATTGCAGGTAATCGACTCTAGAGTGCAGTAAAGGAAATAGGAGGATAGGAAAGACTCACTCGATACACAACGGTTGATCCTAGCTTTGTCCTCTTCCACTCTGCTTCTCCTCCAAAGTCTTAAGGGATGCTTCTCTTTCACCTGTCAAGAGTCAATCCTCCAAATACAAGATGATACATATATATAAACAGGTTAGATAAATCATATACAAAGTGCTAAATCATAAGTATTTATCAAACCACAATATATGAGAGACATTCAAGACACATATGAAAGAAGGATTCTCTTTATTAATAATAATGAAAAAGTTCAGATTACAACCCAACGCCTGAGACAAGGACTCCTCTGCAACCAAAGGATTCTGAGTTCCACTGCTCCAAATATTTCTGAATGAACTCCACCAGCATAAATTTGCTCTCCAAGTGTATGTGATTAACACCCTACCCAAGGCCTGTATTTATACTTGGTGAAATAAGAAAGTTTCGAAGGTTGAGGAGGTTGAGACAGTTAAGGTGATTAAGGTTAAGTGCTTAACTAATCTCAAGTAATCACAAGTTTTTATTTTTAATGTCAAAGGAAGGTGTACGCGGGTATCAATACAGGCAACTCACGTATGACACACGAGTTTCTCTAAGGGTAACCCGCGTACAAATCTGTACGTGAGATGCAATAACCGACACTCGCATACAACACGCGAGTTGCATATAAGAAGAGTCACATACAGGACTTGACATATTTAAAAGGTAAAAATAACCAGCTAGGTGGATGAGAAATGTAGTTCATAATAAGCCCATCTATAGTGTTTTGGGAAACTCTCAATCCATAAATGTCCTTTTGTGTGCCAACATAGAGAATGTCGACACTCGGACGGAGAGGTGCCATTCAGGTGGATAACATTGTGAACCTCCAAGCGTTTTCTTGTAGCAATGATTAAAACTAGCCTCATAGAGTCCATCTTTGCAACTGGTGCAAATGTCTTTGTATAGTCCACTCCTTGGAATTGAGGGAAGTATTTGGCAACCAATATGGCCTTATACTTTATATCATACCCATCATCAACAAATTTTGTCCTATATACCCACTTGCATTGCACTAGCTTCCTCTTCGGAGGCAAAGGACCCAATTCCCAACTCTCATTTTATTGTAGAGAGTTGAACTCGTATTCCATGGTTGTTTTCCATATTGGGTCATGAGATGATTCCTAATATGATTGTGGATAATATCCAACCATCATGAATTAGTTTTTAGCAAGAACAACTTCACTTGCAAAAGAAGCAGTGTGAAATTGTGATACAGTCTTCCTAGGATCTAGTGGATTGCCAACTAAATCCCCATCAGATTCTATGGTTTCTCTGCCCACTTGGGATGAATGGGTGAGACATACCATCATCATCCTATTAATCCATATTAGAATCATAAATATGAGAAATATTAGAAAAATATCCATCACTTACATCATCTTGTGGTGAAGGGGATGTGAATTCCCCTCGTGCTAGTTCGATATCTAGAATGACCTATTCTTTGAATTGCACACTTATTTCTATGAAATTATTTTTAGTTGAAGGATCAAAGAACTTGTATCCCTTTTTATATTCACCATATCCTACCATGATGCAATCCTTACTCTGTAGCTGCAAATATTTTATCTCTTTTGGAGGAATTCTAGCCCAAGCATTGAGCCAAAAATCATGAATTGTGAAATATTTGGCTTGTGAAAAAGCCAAGCCTCAAAAGGCGTTTTTCCATCTAATGAGTTGTGAAAAGACATATTTTGAATGTATGCAGTACAATTAATGGCTTGAACCCATAGCTCAGGAATAAAATCCTTATCTTTAATCATATAGGTTTCCATCTCCTTGAGTGCCCTATTATTCCTCTCAGGAACACCATTTTGTTGTGGTGTGTAAGGGACTGAATGCTGCATTTGGATGCCATATTCTTCACAAATGTGCTGCAAATTCTTGTTCAAATACTCTTTACAATTATCAGTATGAATCACTTTGATCTTGTTCCCACACTGATTCTCAACCAAGGATTTCCAAACCTTGAGAGTCTCAAAGACTTCATAATTGAGTTTAAGAAATTAAACCCAATAAAACCTTGATAAATCATCTATGAAGGTCAACACATACCTTAATCCTCCATATGAAGGTGTAGGGAGAGGTCCAATAAGAACTGAATGCACCAATCTAAGCACTTAATTAGCTATCGTTGCTTTCCCTTTCTCATAGTTGAGCTCTGGATGTTTTCTGACCACACAACCAATGCATGCACCATTGGAGGTCTAGATAGGAGGAATCCCTTCCACCATGCCTTATTTGCTCAATTCCTGAAGGTATCCGTAGTTCATGTGAAAAAATATCTCATGCCACATCTTATTGGTTTCATTAGCACAAGACAAGAGCGCTTTCCCTCTGGAGTAAGGAAGGAAATGGGAGAATTTGTACATCCTTGCTTGATTATCAACAAACCCCAACGCCACCACCTTATTGGTAGAGATTTCAACTATATCCATGGTGTCTGGAGTAAATGTTACTCTCTTGGCTTCACCGGTGTGTTTCATTTGGTACACTGATAGTAGGTTCACCTCCAAGTCTGGTACAAACAATACATTATTGAAATACCCATCTTCTCAGTCGATCCTTCCAATCCCCTTGGTTTGGATATTTAAATCATCACCCATTCAAATAGTTGGGCCACTGTCTGAATACATAGATGTGAATAAATATTTAACAGAGGCCATGTGCCTTGATGCTTCCAAATCAATGATGAGGGATGAAGAATCTGAAGAACCAACAACCAATGCATGGCACCTCTCTTTGTTGTCTGAGCTTGAACTTCCATCCTTATTCCTCGCACCCTCTAGGAATGGGATGTTGTTCTTCTCCAACAATTGGGCTATCATATCTATCATTTTCTTCATGCATGCACTCTCTGGATGCCATCCCTTGTGGAAGTAGGTGCATTTGGTATTCTCTTTGTTCTTCTTGTCCTTATGCTTGCAGGGATTCGAAACCCCATCAAGAAATTTAGGTCTGTCTTTCTTCTTCTTGTCTAGCTGCTTTGAATCCTTCGCTTTCTTCTTTCCTTTGGATGGATTGGAAACCCATGCACTAAGAGCTTGGTATTTTCTTGATTTGATGGTACTATTGGCATCCCAACAACGCCCCTTTATTTGTGCAAAATAAATGGACCCTCTCATGTAAATTTTGTAAATACTTAACTTTTACTTTTATCTTGCTTGCCTCAAAGGTGGTCTCATGGCTTTCATTATTCGATCCCTGAGTATTTGTTTTATTCATGCTTTGACTTGGTTTTCATGGAAGATGGTTTGGTGCTCGTTTGTTTTCCCAAGTTTTGACTTTGAATAATTCATAGCTAACGTTTCTGTTGGTTTTTCGTGCAATGATAACTTTGTGACTTCATGGTTATTGAAGTAAATCAACTAGTGAAAATTCATAACAAGTTCCTTCTCATTTCACAAATGGTTTTATCCATAAATTGTCATTCCATAGTTTGAGCTTTATAGTATTCATTACATTATTTATTTTTGTAGCACATATTTTATTACTCATAACTTTTTCATAAATGATTTTAATTTTTCATGAAAACCTTACTTGGGAGAAAGATCAATGTAATTAATGGTGGAGACACCTTTAATTCTTTTATTTTATTATGGATTTGGTTTTAAATTATTATAATATTATTTGATACTTATGGATTTTTCTCATACCTCTAATAGTATCATATCTGTATACATTTAATTTTACCAAATCACTTTCGTGACGCCTTTTGGAGTAAAGGTTTTCTTTGAAAATATTATGGAATGATCTACTTATTATAAACTAAGCTTTTGATCTCTTTTGGAAATGGTGTGGGATTAACTTTTAATTTAAAAAGAAAGTAATTGAACTATTATTTACATCATAAATTAATATGTTTTGTTAGCTCATTACAATGTTAATTATTAGCTACTAAAGAAAATATTTTACATGCAGCAGAGTAATAAATGCTGATGGTGAGATCTCAAACAAATGCATATAGATGATTAGATCTCAAACAAGCCAACGCCCACATTGCTGCGACCCCATTTATTACTCTACAACATGTTTAATATTATTGGCCATTTACTATAAACCAAAACATATTTAAATTATGATATCAGATAAAAGTAAACTCTCGTGGGTCCTTTTAAGTAATAAAAGGATTTATATATTATAGTTGCACAAAATATTAAATGATTTACATATATATTAGGGTTAGTCTTCTATATATATATTCCACCATATCTGATGTGTGTAGATGGAATTGTTCGCATAGGTCATCCATATCACCTTTATTCTCATACCAATCCATTGAGGTAAAATTAAAGTTTTCATAATCGTTGAAGTTCCCATGAAGGTTTTGTTTCATGACAGAAGGTTGCAGGAGTTAGTTATCAACACAATAAAGGGAATTCACCGATTAGCAAACCAGCTGTCCATTAAATGCTAAATTAAGAATGAAATCGATGGTTTACTATTTTGCTTTTACGAAACAGCCGGAGAAAATATAATCTCTCATTAGATCATTAAGCCAATGATTGCCACATTACTACTGATTGAAGAGATCGGCTATATATGTGAGATTTGAATTTGATGAAATAAAACATAATATCATGTAGCCTGATCTCCTCCGTTTCTCCATCAACCGTTCACTATTTTAAACTCTCCATAAAGTACTCAACCAACTCACCAGGAAAGATGAATGGTTTGAAGCCACCAATTCAACAAACTGCCATATTAACTCCTTACCTCAAACGGTTTATTTGACCACCAAGACATATTTACAATTATCATAATTCAACTATATCGCTAAGAGATAGCAGGTCACCACAAAGAATAGAAGATATGTTTTTTTTAAAATGTGGTTCACCATTTATTAGAGAATTACTTCACGGAAAATCAAGGTATTGTCAACTCATCATTCACACATTTATTACAAAGGGCTCCATAAGAGCATCATATCACTTACAAGAATAGAACCTGGGTGGAAGAGTAACATTCATTCCTCCCAACTTCCTAAGCTACATCTATTTCACTATAAAAAACATGTTTTTGCAGATAGTAATGTGTCAAAAGAGAGAATAATTCAGTTACTTGTATTATTAATATATAGCAATACTGAATTATTAAGTTACTTTTATTATTAATATATAGCAATAGTAACTCATCTCGCATAAGATGGTGGTTCTATTGCAGACATGGTTAACATCATATGAGCATATAAGAATGTCTTCACCCATTTTAATGGAGAACGTCGTGGTTTGGTATTTATGATGCAATCAACCGTAAGACAATTCATTAATTGAAGATATCTAAGTCCGCGGTTGCTAGATCAGTGTTGATCAGTTCACCAGTTCATTAGCAATTGAAAGGAAAATATGCATATTTATCTTATATCTCTTTCATTTTTCTTATAATATTCAAGTTTGACGCCAGATCAATCTTCTTCTTTTTTCATTTTCTTAATAAAAGTAGACTGGCCTGTAAATTTTCATCATAAAAGAGATATTTACCACATGGATCATTGAAATAGCGTCCAGATTTAAGTAGAGTGAACATGGTAGCTGCTTAATGAGAAAATTCCGTGTGAATTCTCAGATCGAGTATCTGTGTTGCCGCTAGATTGAGATGCTTTTACTCATCACCGCCAGTTTATTAATCATGTCGAATTTATGGAATAAATAGGAGTTTCTTTTATTTACATGTTATCACATTCAAAGAATTTCCTATTCATTTGTTATTTGTGATTTATGTTCTCTTTCTTTACAAATATTTTCGTCATGTTTAATTGTTTTATCAGCTTATCAGACAAAGATGAAGGAAGATCAAGATATTTAGACAGTACGAGAAATTGGGGATTCGACTCATCAATCTGTTAGACAAATTTATTCGCATACCTGTTGTATAGCATATTGTTATGGGCTATGGGCTCTTTTGACTATAAAACCAGCTGGATTCGAATAGAGTAGGTGGGGTGAAAGTCATGAAAGTCTGCAGAATATTGGAATTTTTATTATTCTACATTCTGTTTCTAAATGCTTTTTTTTTTCAAATAGAAGGGAAGACGCTGCCATAGGGAGGAGAAACTCTGCAGTTCTTGAGAGCAATGGCTTGAAAGGCTACAGAGTCTTGTTTTTTTCTTTGGGATCTTTATATTCAGAGAGAATCAGTAAATCCTCTCTTGTCATGTATTTTTATGGATACCCAATGAAGCCTTGTATTGTCTCTAGTCAGACCTAATTAGGAACTAGAGATTACTGCATCACCCTTTACACAATCTGATTTGTAAAATCTTTTTGAAGGTAACTTTCCTTATTATTTAATAGATTACTTGAAGTGGCTGCAAACTTGATGTGTAAATAATATTTATGAGATTATTGATTAATCTTGTAATATTCATGTACTTCAATGTTTACTGTTTATTTAAACTTTGTTTTTTAAATAAGTCAGTAAATTAAACTTATCTTTTACATGTCAATTTCAATTAAGCTGCTGTGCACCATAGCATAGATAGAAGTACAATAGTTAATATTTAGTTTTAATTTATTTTTTAGTTTTGTTTCATGGAAAACTACAATTTAGTAGCTGCTAAATCTCTGCCATTTAGGAGCTGCTAAATATGTACGTTTTGTCTTTTTCTTTAAATGTGTGTTTTAAATTAAATTTAGTTTCCTTTTTTTATCTGAATTGAGACTCTCATTTGGAGAGAAACACATAAATTAGATATAATTAGTTTATTTTCAATTTCTTAGTTGTTTAATAAGCTTATAGCTGTTAAATAGATTTTTATATATAGATTAATTTAGCTTGTCTATTAATGATTAAGTTTAGTTTTAATAGTCTTAGCTATATTAATTAGAATTCAATAGTATAAAGTAGTTTAAATCACACTTTTCTAGGTTTAAGTTTAGATAACTCTCCTTAAGAGAGTTAAAACCTAGAGGTAGAAGGACCTTTGTTCCCATGAGAATTAGCCATACCAAACATACCGAGGGCTCATTTAAGCACCTTCTAAGGGTTAGTTCTCCTTAGTTGGCCTTAGTTAGTAAATCGAGCCAACAAGTACCCATCTGCACTAGCTTATCTTGCTTTAATGACTCCATGAATGTAGCTAGTGATGGCATTTACGAGTTTCAAGCTGTGAGATTGCTTGAGTGAAATGTGCTTACAAAAATAGAGTACTCGGGCCCTGGCTTCAAAAGAATAGACAGTATGAGTTTCTCTTCATTCTTCTCTATGCCACACTGCTTGAGCTAAAGCACCAATGACCCTATAGAGGCCTTTTCAACTCAGCTCGATAACCATATCAGCCTTCCACTCGAAGTAGTTGAATGGTGTTAGAAATACATGGATTTGCTCCATCTCTTCTTGTGCTAATGGTGAAAATTGTTGAATGTACCTACAATGAAAACTCATGAATATATTTGGAGAATCCCTCAAATTGCAAATAAAACAAATTGGAATGGATTTGCAGCTCCAAATAGCTTTGATACCATGTGATAATTGAAACATATATGGATCTAGGAGCCAAATAAACTCTCACAATTCACTATGGTTCACAAAAAATGCACAAAATAACTGAAAGACTGAAATTTACATACACACATGAAGTCAATAATGGATATTATTAACACTGTCCAACATGTAAATATGTCTAGAACTGATATATGATACAATAGGGAAAAATCGTGAGGCCTTGGAGTCTATGTGAATGCATACAAGTGACAGCATAATATTTGACCCTCAACCCCCCTAGGTTGACCAATGAGCCTCCAACTCATCCCAAATGGGAACTAATGCATACATGAACATGGGAAAGGAATGATGTAACATTAATGAAGGTATGATAGTTGTGGGTGAGAGCATGGGTGAGTGGGAGGGTCTCTAGGAGAGCAATAAATGCCAAAAATAGTCCAAAAACCACTCAAACCAAGCACTAGCGCTTCAAGTTGGATGGAATCCCTGAAATTGGGGAAGGGGAGTAGATTTCTGGTTGAATGCAATCAATGTGGGTGCATGGGTGTCAAAATGATTAACCTGGAGCACCTCAACTATGCAGAATGATCAACTAGGAGCACCTCAATTGTCATAAATGCCAATTTCCCCGAGTCTAAGCCATAGAAAATACTACATGGAAGAAAATAAAAGTTTCTAAGGTATAAGACTAAGGTACTAAGGTGGATTATAATTCTAACATGGAGCTATTATTTCTCTACATTAGAGTGCATCCAGTCTCCTATTCCTCTATGAATAATAGCTTGAATTGAGCTTACAAGTTTTTCTCCTAGTTTTTATTTATACAGGTTATAGAAAGCATCTTGAGCACATCAACTTATTAACATGGATTTCTATTCATCTATGATATTGAATCCCTTCAACTATCATGAATGGAAATCCAAAATTGGCATTCTATTGCGTAGTAAGAGACTATACAGAGTTACTCTAGATTTGGAGAATGAGCCAAATGCTATTGTTGAGAAAGATAAGTGGCATAATAGGTTGGATGAAGCCTATCGATTTCATTGCCTCTCTATTTCTCCTCGTCAACTCTTTGATCTAGATGGTTTTACCAATCCAAACCAAGTATGGACCAGACTTGAGTCTCTCTTTTAAGCACAACATAAGATAAGAGAGCATCAGTTGGAGAACGAGTTATTCTCATTGAGTCCAAGCATTTTCGATCCCATTGACGAATTCTTCACCAAATTCAAGTCACTTTTTCTATTTCTCAAGAAATGTGGTATTGAAAAGAAGGAAGATCAATTGATTCTTTCTATCTTATCAAAATTGGGTCCTAAATACTCAGTTTTTGTGTCCACTTTTCAAGCTACTAGGATTGTTATTTCTAATTGGAAAATCCCTTCTTTCAGTACCTTCTTTGTTTCATTGACAAATGAGACAGATAAATTGATACCTATGGGCTCTCTTAGATCCTCCAAGGGAAATGAACATGCTATCATAATTCAAGGAATCAAGAATGCAAGATAATAATAATAAAAACAAATTGTGAAAAAAAAGAATCCAAAATCAGATAATGAAGATGAAAGTTTGAAGCTTATTGACGAAGGTTCAATGAAGAAATGCCGAAATAAAGGGAGCATATCCAAGTGTTCTTATTGTATAAAGGTATTTCATCCCGAGAAGAAACCTTTCAAGAAGAATTTGTACATCATGTCTCAGTTACTTGTGAAGCATAACCTTGAAGTTCTAGATAAGCTAGAGGAGCCTGTTGAATCCTCAGAACACTATCAAAGTGTGCAATTCCAAGGTGATATAAACTATTACTTGAGTCACATAATTAAATCCTTTCCTTGCATATATGATATAGATTCATTTTATGATATATCATAATCAGAAATATCAGTTTTTTTCTTGAATAATCCACTTATCAGTCTCCAAGATTCATCTCCCAATACTTGTGACTTTTCATTAGATCATTACTTATCTTTAAGAAACTCTTCCTCACTCCATTCAAATGATAATAATTATGATTTAGAATCATATTTATAGGCTGATATTCAAGTTATGAAATCATCCATACCATCTACCATACCTATGAATACTCCTAAGCCTATGCAAACCCCAAGTTTACTAGTTGATTCCTCATTGGTTTCCTTTGTAGTGTTACTTATATCAAATGGTTACAAGTCTTGTCTATTTTTCACTGGTTGGTTATCCATGAAATTAGTCATCTTTGGAATTATATTACACATGTTTGGATATATTCTAAAAACTTATGTTTCAAATCTCAATTCCATCCATCATTCATATTTTTACACTCGTCAATTTTCCCTAGTTGCTCAAACATTTCTTACTCTAGCCCCATATCCTCATGGCGACACTAAACCTTTGGTATTTATTGCTCCATATGATACTATTTCTGATATATCAGAGTATTTTCAACGTCATTTCATATTTGGGAAGGTTCTACATCAAATTGGAAGAAAGATATGTGATCTGTCACGTCCCCGTGCCTCCGACCGGCGAAGGGGATGCGACCCAAGCTTCAACCACCCGGGCTATGAGCCCCATGAACATATGCATGCACAAAATTGCTGAAACAACATGATTAAACAAAGACTTTGAACTAAAACATGCACATATGCAATTAATCATCATACAAAGTGGAAACCAACAGCATTCATACATGCATGCATTCAACATGTTCATAACATTTATTAACAGAAGCTATGGTTGCAGAAGTAAAAATGAACAAGATCACTTATCTTATGAAGAAGTCAATCCACAACCAGCTACGTCGCTGCAACATTCCACCCAACCATAGGCCAGCGTGCTCCTTAATCTCTCAACAATGTTGCCACCCCCGAGCTGGGCATGATTCTCCAAGGAATAAGGGAACAAGCAAACTTACACATAGCCAAGGATACACAAAGCACAGACAAGCCAACACTGTTGGGTTTATCAGACCATCAAAGAGTTGGGGAAGGCTAAATGCTAAACTGGTGAGCTCATTACAGAGCCAAGAACACCGACACCAGAACTAGCCTGAATTCTAAGACACCCACACACACCCAACACAAGGAATCAGTCCCTTCTCTACTACACAGTCCCTCAGGCCCTGCATTCCCTTCCAGTGCTATTCAGGGGTTGTGGAGAAGAAAGCCAGCCCTCTAGCTCTATCTGTGTAGTTTCCAGCCACCAGGTTTGTCAAGCAAAACTAAGCCCCCATCCCTGCTCCCTACATAGTCCGAAGACCAACCATTGCACGTATGCAATCAATCAGCTGATACAACTTAAGATAGGGAAGACAATTTTTAAGTCATTCTTGGCCCTATCCTGGCCAAAATGACTCAAGCGAATTTACAACAGTCCCCAAAATGTAAAGAGGACCAAGGCAAACACAGACAACTACGTGGGGAAATCAGCGACCTGATCTGAACAATGAAGTCGCCAAGGAGTGTTGGTCACTATGGGCAGACCCGGGTTTACTGTAATGTACCAACAATACCCCTAGCTCACTAGACCTTTCAGCGACAGACTGCGGATTGGCCTGAAGTCTCACCCGAAGTGATTCTAATGGGTTGGCCAAAGACTCAAGTGTCTTTGACCAGGTTCTGTAGCATCCTGTGTGTGCCTCACAGCTCTTCTTAGCCCGTGAGGTCTCTTTCTCTCTGCGATGCGCAGTTCCTCTTACTTGTGAGGACTCTAGCCCTTATCGCATCGCCGCGCCCTGGACAACACGTAACTCTCTCCTACGCTCGATCCTCAACCTGTGGTATCGTGCACCATAGCTCCTTTGATGGTATGATATCGCCTTCCTACGATATCCTATTGCTGCGACTCAACATACCTAGCATTACTTGTGTTCGACTTACAGGACTCAACATACAAGGCTGCTTTATACTGCGACTCTTAACTATCATGAGTGAAACATAGACAACTCTTATACAGAATACTTAAAGACTTCAACATGCATTTATCCTTCTATAATGCTGTGAACTGAATGACACATACATACATTTAACTGTAAGCAAAGTTCACGAAATGAGTGACAGATATAACAAGTAAAGACAATCACATGAATCAATCACATAACACTTTGATTTTACATGTTTCACTTCCAGGGTAGAAGCTATGTCCACAGAATTGTGTTTTATTATATCCTGAGAGAGTACACAGTTCTGCTGCACCGCATATGCAGCTAGAGATCTTCTGGGTAACTCTGCTACTCACTGCCTGGAGCCCTTCTCTCCTAGATCTCTTCTCTATCTCTATATTGCCTTCTTACAATATTCTCTCTCTCTCTGTCTCTGTCAATCCCTATGGATTGTTACATACATGCTCAATGAGCTAGCTATTGGTTACAGTAAGATAACTACTGCTGATAACAGAACCAGAGCTTAGCTTCTATAATACAACTGTCTAAATGTCTACTTGTCTAAATTTCCCAACTGCCCAACCCTTTTACAATACAAAATACATCTCTTTATAGGTGGCCCGAAGGTCTTTCCATTACAACACTGTGGGCCTGTCCCAACAGTAACCCAAAAACCCTAACTAGTGACAATTGGTGTATCTGTACTTGGGGTAGCCGCTTTCCGTCACACCACTGCTCTCTGCAGTCTTCCATGCTTCCCGGCGCTGACCATGGGTACTGTGCACCGCTTCCCTTTTCTGTCCTTCGTCTTCAATACCTCGGCCTCGTTGCTCCTTTTCCTTTATGAGGGTAGCTGAGCCCTCCTGTCTTCCACCGCTGCCTTCAATGCAGTGGGTGAGCTCTCTCTTCTCGGCCGCTCAGGTATTGTCTTCTTCTTTGACTTCTCTACCCCGGTAGTCATAGTTTCCAGCTCTGCTCTGCAGCTAGAAACATGCTATGGCATCGTATCTTTACCTTATCTCTTCATCTTCGCCAGACTATCTATCTGCCAAAATGGCAGCTTTTCCTATAGCTGCGGGACTCTACTCCAACAAGGAGCTTACACAGTCCAAGGATGGAAAGATAAAACCACATTCACAGTTGGGCAGAGGCAAACATATGTACCAGCCACAAATTGGTAAGGAAAAACATACATAAACCACGCTGAGGAAGAGAAAAATACCGACTTCCAAACTGTGCGTGAAATGAGCAGACTCCCATCCCAAAATGTAAGGAAGACCCCAGCAACACAGTAGATCATGGGTGAAAATGCACAGCTCCCCGCTAGCTATATGAGTCCAACATAGAAGAATACCTGTGCGTGAGGATAATGGACGCAATATGGTCCCTGCGTGAGGACGAACAACCCACAGAGAGGATGCAAATTGGGAGTGCATGAGTGTTCAGCACAGGCGTGGAGAGAATGAATATCTGCATGAGTGATCGCAATGGTTTTTCTTCCATTGTGAAGTCAACCATGGTGGAGTGTGCGTGTGGGTGAGGACTGACAGTCTTGCCACCCCACTCCCAAAGACAATAACTGCCTCAACCACCACCAGCAATTCTTAATGAAAGTGGTTGGGTAAGACAAGGAAAGAAGACACATGGGTATTTTCCCTTATTGGCCCAAGGTTTGACAATTTCCCCACATCCTTATCCTTGTGAAAATCATGCCCCTTTCTCATTTTAGTTGCCACGATCGTAGCTGGTCGGTTCATTTAATTAATTATAGATGCATATTTACATGATGACAAACATAATATATGCCGCATGCCCCGATATACCAATGGTGACAAATTTAAATCCAAAACATAGCATAACCGATCAATGGTGGGGCCTTGGCCTTTAGCTCCGCACCATGATCGTTTACAATATATAAATCATGTACATCTAATGTAACGGGGTCAAAACCGGGGCGTTAGATTCCCCTCCCCCTTCAATAGCACTGTCCTCAGTGCTTTACAAAATTGAACAAAATGCTACACTGGTATCGCCTCAGTGTTCTGCAAAATTGAACAAAAATGGATGTTCCAATCACATGGAATCCTCTAGCTCCCATGTAGCCTCTTCAGGTCCGAAGTGCTCCCATTGCACCTTTACCTGACCTATGGCTCGGTTCTGGAGCATTGTGACCTTCCTGTCGAGGATGTGCATTGGCTCGATTCGGAACTCTCCCTCGGGTTCCACCTGAATCACATCCCAATTTATCACATGGTTAGGATCATGTACATATCTCTTAAGCAAAGAAACATGAAAAACATTATGAGCCCTAGTGCTAGCAGGCAATGCAATTCTATATGCAACTGGCCCTATTCTTTCAAGAACTTCAAACGGCCCACAATATCTCGGTGACAACTTGGCACAACTACCAAGCTTCAGGGAACTCTTCCTTGCCCTCACTCTGAGGTAAACATGATCCCCAACACCGAACTCCATGTTCACCCTATGCTTATCTGCATAGATTTTCTGTCTGTCCTGTGATGCTTTCATCTTCTGCCTGATCTTTACAACCTCTTGCTCCATTTCCTTGAGAAAATCTGGTCCAAGCACAATTCTGTTCACTATATTATCCCAAGTCACTAGTGTCCTACACCTTCTTCCATACAAGGCTTCATACGGACTCATCCCCAAGGATGCCCACTGTCCATTGTTATAATAAAACTCTACCAAGTGTAAGTAATCTTCCCACTTGGTTGGTTTTCCCATCACGTACATGCGAAGCATATCTTCAAGCACTTGATTAACTCTCTCTGTCTGCCCATCTGTCTGAGGATGGTATGCAGTGCTGAAGTTTAGCTTTGTATCCAAATCTGCAAACAACCCCTTCCAAAAGTTGGAAGTGAACTTGACATCTCTGTCAGAGACTATTGCCTTAGGAAATCCATGCAATTTGAATATCTCCTTCATGAAGATCTTTGCAATGTCGCCAGTCTCATACGTAGACTTAACCGGTATAAAATGTGCTACCTTAGTCAACTTGTCTACCACAACCATGATGGAATCATGTTGTCTCCAAGTCATTGGCAATCCTGTAATAAAATCCATGGAAATAACTTCCCATTTCCATTCTGGAACTAGCAAAGGCTGCAACAAACCTGCTAATGTTGATGCTCAACCTTTACCTGTTGACATTTCATACACCTCGAAATGTACTCAGCCATATCCCTTTTCATTCCTGGACAAAAGTACTACTTTCTAGCTGTAGCAATGGTCTTCTGATATCCTGGGTGACCAGAATATAGAGCTTGATGGATTTCATCCATGACAACTCTCCTCAAATCTGCTACATCTGGAATATAAATTCTACCTTTATAAGTAAGAATTCCATCTTCTTCAAATTTATACCCCTCATACCTCTTCTCAAGACTTTGCTGCTGCAATTTGTCTTTTACCTGCTCATACAATTCATCTCCAGCAACATGACTAACAATCTGCTGTCTCAAATCTGATTGGCAAATACTAAGAGATGCCAGATGCATTTCCTGCACCTTCCTACTGAGTGCATCAGCTACCTTCTTTTCTTTTCCCTTTATGTGCTTGATTTCAAAATCAAACTCACATAAAAATTCCAGCCATCTTGCTTGCCTAGCATTCAGAGTAGGCTGATCAAATAGATACTTCAACCCACAATGGTCTGTTCTGAGCTCAAATCTTCTACCCATCAAGTAATGTCTCCACATCTTGAGAGCATGTACTATGGTTGCAAGCTCTAGATCATGAGTGGCATAGTTCTTCTCATGCTCCTTCAGCTTTCTCGACTCATAACATATCACGTGGTTGTCTTGTATAAGAACTCCTCCAAGCCCTTGTCCACATGCATCAGTACACACCACAAATTCTTTCTCTGGATCTGCAACTTTCAATATTGGTGCACTGGTGAGAAGATTTTTTAACCTCTGGAAACTTTCTTCACACCTCAATGTCCATTTGAACTTCATCCCCTTCTTTTGCAAAGAAGTGATGGCATGTGCAACTTTGGAGAATCCCTCAATGAATCTCCGGTAGTATCCTGCAAGTCCCATGAAAGATCTTACATCTGTCACATTTCTTGGAGTAGGCCAATTCATAATGGCTTCAATCTTTTTAGGGTCCATAGATATACCCTCTTCTGAGATAATGTGACCCAAATATTGAATTCTATTTCTATAGAAGTCACACTTGCTTAGTTTCACATACAACTGATGCTCCCTGAGCAAATTCAATGTCAATCTCAAATGCTCTTCATGCTCTTCCTCATTCTTGGAATAGACAAGAATGTCATCAAGGAAAACAAGAACAAACTTGTCCAAATACCTGCTGAAGACGCTATTCATAAGGCACATAAACGTAGCTGGTGCATTTGTGAGACCAAATGGTACCACTACAAACTCATAATGCCCATACCTTGTCCTGAAGGTTGTCTTATGAATGTCTTCATCCTTGATTCTCACCTGATGGTACCCAGACCTCAAGTCAATCTTGGAAAATACCCTTGCTCCTCTCATTTGATCAAAGAGGTCATCAATCCTAGGAAAAGGATATTTATTCTTCACCGTAACCTTGTTCAATTGTCTGTAATCAATACACAACCTGAGTGTACCATATTTCTTCCTTACAAACAGGACCGGTTCTCCCCATGGAGACACACTCGGTCGGACATACTTCTTTTCCAACAACTCTTGCAGTTGCATCTTCAATTCTAGCATCTCCGACGTACTCATTATGTAGGGTGCTTTGGACACTGGTGCCGCTCCTGGCACAAGTTCAATTGTGAAATCAATGTCCCTTTTTGGAGGAAGCCTTGGAATCTCATCAGGAAACACATCCCTGAATTCTTGTAACACCTGATAGTCCTCCAACCTAGGAGTTTCATCTCTCGTTTCCTCCAAAATCTGAGCTGCATACAACTGGAAACGCTTCCTACAGAACTTCTTTAACTGCATTGCTAAAACCTGCCGTACTGAGATCACCTTTGGAATACCTTTCACTATCACTAGGTTCCCTTCTTCATTCATGCATTCGAAATTCTTATTGCAGTAGTCAAGCTTTACCCTGTGAGCTTTTAGCCAATCCATTCCAATGAGGACATCATAGGAACCAAGCGGTAGAACATTCAGATCTACACAAGTGACCAATCCATTCATGACCAATGGACATTTCTCTACCACTTTACTGACCTTTCTCTTAGTTCCAGTGGCTAACTGAACTAACCAAGACTTCCTATGCTTTACCTTCTTAAAAGCACAAATATCCACTATTCTAGGAGTAATGTAATTGTGTGTGGAACCAGGGTCAATCAAAATAGAAACAGATTGCTCAACAATCTTACCTGCTACTTCAACCACAGTTGACTGGTGATCTGCCTGGAGGCCTCCAGTGCTGCATAGATCCCAGGGACTGCCCTTGCTACTTGACCCACTGTTTCTGCTTCTTGAATGTTATAAGATGACCTTGCACTCTCATTCTCGAGTGGACAATTCTTGTGCATGTGGGGTCCTCCACATTTCCAACATTGAAGTGGCCCTCTGTTCTATTGTGGATCCTTAGGATATTCTCCAGTCACTCCAACTGGCTTACTCGCAGCTTGAGACGGCTGCTTTTGCTGATTCTTGAAGCTAGAAGGTTTGAAACCTTTCTTCCTTTGGTTAAACTTCTCATTCTTCTTGTCCTTCCATGCCTTGTGGTAATCCGGCTTACCTTTGCTTTACTCATAGAAATACTTAGCCTTCCTTATTGCTTCTTCAAGAGTTCTAGGTTCATAAAACTCAATTCTATCTTTGTAAGATTGAGGTAATCCACTAAAAAAATGTTGGACCTTCACTTTTTCATCTCTGATGTACCGGACATACCTCAGTAGTTCCAAAAACTTATTTGCATACTCTTCCATGGTCTGTTGTCCCAATCTCAGCTCATGGAACTCCTTAATATTGTCATCATAATACCTGTCAGAGAGGTATTTCTGCTTGAAATACTTCTTGAACTGTTTCCACTTCATTATCCTTTCACTGATCCTCTTTACTTGCTTGAAGTGTTCCCACCAAATGGATGCTCTTCCATTCAGATTAAATATGGCAACTCTTGCCTTCATGTTTCCTGAATAGTTATGCACTTGAAATTACTTCTTTATCCCAAGAAACCAAGCTTCAGCCTCTTGTCCAGTCTTTATCTCACCATCAAATGTAGGAGGTTTATCCTTCTTGAATTCATCCCAAGAGTGATCCCTATGGTGTTTTTTAGTCATTCTTTTATGAGAAGAAGAGCTTGAATCCCCGTTGGATTCTTTAGAGTCAGATGACCCACTAGAAGTCCTTCTCCTTCTCCTAGTGCTGCTCTTACTTCCTTCTGGTCTTGTTGTACCTCGTCCGAAGTCTATCTTTCTATGTAAGTCTGTCAAACTCTACAACATTGCAGAATTCAACTGATGCTGCTCTTCTTGGGCTTTGATCAAGCTTCTCATGGTGGCTGCAACATCTGACGGTGTCTCTTGGAATCTCCTCCCATTAGATTCTATGTCGTCGTTTCTATTACAGACATTTTCTTCCATGGCATCTTCTGCTCGCTTGTGGGAATCCCAAGCATCATACCCATCATGGGTTCTCATAACTGAACCACCACTTACTTGTCAAACTGCACTACCGGGAATACTTCCCTGAAAGGTGACTATGACTCTTCAAATGTGTTAGCAACACAACTGTTAGATGCATAACATTGATACAAATCATAATCACTTACCTTCTCTTGGAATAACCATAAATAACAATTTTCCCAAACACACAAAATTTTCTTCATCAAAGAACGTCTATCTGAGGGGGACGACGGGGGTCAAGGGGGCTTGCCCCCTTGTGGCTTCCCTATGCCATTGCAGGGCGGGTCGAGGGCAGCGCCCTCGTTTTTTTTTGTAAATATTTAATTTCCGCGCAATCTGGCGCATACGATCGCTGCCAATTTCTCCTTCTCAGCCCATGAAAATTGACTAAAAAACAGCTAAAAATCCCAATGAATAACAGTCAAAATCTGCTGAAAAATCCCATGGAAAACTCAAAAATTTCCTCCTTGTAGAATGGGATCTCATTTCAACTATTGCATCGGATCTCATTTCAACTATTTACCTGACGTTTCGGCAGCCCAAATGACTAACTTCTCCACTGTATCGGCGGTTGAAACAACTAAATTTTTTTCCGTTGCGCATCGACCGTTGGATTTGCTAAGCACTAACGTCAGCAATCGGGTCCTCTAGCCCTTCAGAGGGTTAGCCCTTTCGACAGCCGCAATGACAGAACGTGATCTTCTTTCTCCTTTTGATTGGCGGCACAACCTGTTCGGCACGACAGACTTTTTTTTTTTACATCGGGAGACTTTTTGCATCGGAAGACTAGTGGTTTTGTCTCCTGAAACGGCAGCGCACGTAACCCTATCTTCTTCCAATCGGCCGCTGTTTTTCCTTACTTAGAAGAATCTTCTAACTTACTTTCACGGCGTCAACAACCTTTTCACATCAGAAGTCTAGTGCTCTAGACTTCCACAATGGCGGACGCACAATCAGCTATTTTCTTCCGATAGCCGCTTAATCTTCCTTAGAAAAATTTTAAAATTTCGGCGTCAGTGGTATTTTCACATCGAAAGCCTAGTTCCTTTGGCTTCCGCAACGGTGGCACACTAAAGACGAACTCCTTCCGACGGCCGCCCTTTACTTAGAAAAATTTTAAAACTTTTCTTGCGGCGTTGGCTGTCGCTTCTCATCGAAAGACTTAGTAATTTTGGCTTCCGAAACTGCGGCTCACGAATCGCTAACTTCTTCCGCCAGTCAATGATTTATGCCTTAGAAAAAATTTTAAACTTCTTTCCATCGGTGAACAATTCCATCTGCAGCTGCAACGACGGCTCCTCAGCCTTGATCTTCCTCCGATCAGTGACACAACCCGATCGATATCGGCAGCCTTTCTTCTCGTTGGAAGACTTAGCGATTTGGAGTTCCGTAATGGCGGACGCTTGATCCACTAAGCACTTTTGCGTCGGCACATTAGTCCTTTTCCAGCCGCAATGACGGACTGGAAATCGCTAACTCTTCCCTCACATCGGCAGTCTGTTCCTCTAATCCGTTCCGATGATCCGACTGTTCAACACTTAGACCAATTTTAAATTTTACAGCCATTCAAATTATGATTTCTGCTGGGCATAATGAAATACAACCTCTGTCACTACATCCTTCATGGCTCATGCAGGCCCATACTGCAACATGAGCTCTGATACCACTAACTGTCACGTCCCTGTGCCTCCGAAGTGACAGTTAGTGGTAAGAGATCCAAGCTTCAACCACCTGGGCTAAGAGCCCCATGAAAATATGCATGCACAAAATTGCTGAAATAGCATGCTTAAACAAAGACTTTGAACTAAAACATGCACATATGCAATTAATCATCATACACGACGGAAACCAACAGCATTCATACATGCATGCATTCAACATGTTCATAACATTTATTAACAAAAACTATGGTTGCAGAAGTAAAAATGGACAACATCACTTATCTTATGAAGAAGTCAATTCGCAACCAGCTACGTCGTTGCAATGTTCCACCCAACCATAGGCCAGTGTGCTCCTTAATCTCTCAGCAGCGCTGCCACCCCCGATCTGGGCATGATTCTCCAAGGAATAAGGGAACAAGAAGACTTACACATAGCCAAGGATACACAAAGCACAGCCAAGCCAACACTGTTGGGTTTATCAGGCCATCAAGGAGTTGGGGAAGGCTAAATGCTAAGCTGGTGAGCTCCTTGCAGAGCCAAGAACACCTACACCAGAACTAGCCTGACTTCTAAAACACCCACACACACCCAACACAAGGAATCAGTCCCTTCTCTGCTACACAGTCCCTCAGGCCCTGCATTCCCTTCCAGTGTTATTCAGGGGTTGTGGAGAAGAAAGCCAGCCCTCTAGCTTTGTCTGTGTGGTTTCCAGCCACCAGCTTTGTCAAGCAAAACTAAGCCCCCATCCCTACTCCCTACATAGTCCGAAGACCAACCATTGCACGTATGCAATCAATTAGCTGATACAGCTTAAGACATGGAAGACAATTTCTGAGTCATTCTTGGCCCTATCATGGCCAAAATGACTCTCAAGTGAATTTACAACAGTCCCCAAAATGTAAAGAATACCACGGAAAACATAGACAACTACGTGGGGAAATCAGCGACCCAATCTCAACAATGAAGTCGCCAAGGAGCTTACACAGTCCAAGGATGGAAAGATAAAGCCACATTCACAGCTGGGCAGAGGCAAACATATCTACCGGCCATGAATTGGTAAGGAAAAACATACATAAAGTACGCTGAGGAAGAAAAAAATACCAAATTCCAAACTGTGCATGAAATGAGCAGACTCCCGTCCCAAAACGTAAGGAAGACCCCAACAACACAGCAGATCGTGGGTGAAAACACATAGCTCCCCGCTAGCTATGTGAGTCCAACACAGAAGAATACATGTGTGTGAGGATAATGGACGCAATATGGTCCCTTCGTGAGGACGAACAACCCACAGAGAGGATGCGAATTGGGAGTGCGTGAGTGTTCAGCACAGGCGTGGAGAGAATGAATATCTGCGTGAGTGATCACAGTGGTTTTTCTTCCATTGTGAAGTCAACCGTGGTGGAGTGTGCATGTGGGTGAGGACTGGCCGTCCTGCCACCCCACTCCCAAAGAAAATAACTGCCTCAACCACCACCAGCAATTCTTAATTAAAGTGGTTGGGTAAGACAAGGAAAGAAGACACATGGGTATTTTCCCTTATTGGCCCAAGGTTTGACAATTTCCCCACATCCTTATCCTTGTGAAAATCATGCCCCTTTCTCATTTTAGCTGCCGCGATCGTAGCTGGTCGGTTCATTTAATTAATTATAGATGCATATTTACATGATGACAAACATAATATATGCCGCATGCCCCGATATACCATCAGTGAAAAATTTAAATCCAAAACATAGCATAACCGATCAATGGTGGGGCCTTGGCCTTTAGCTCTGCACCATGATCATTTACAATATATACATCATGTACATCTAATGTAACGGGGTCAAAACCGAGGTGTTACATGATCCACATCACCATTTTGTAGTTATACAAGGAACTGATTGTGTTTATTTTTCTACCATTTGGGAAGTAGTATGGACATATATCTTTTAATTTTCAGATTGTGTTTACATGTTAGATTTTTTTAGCACCAAAAATCATTCAGATAATTCTCCTACTTCATCAAATGATAAGCGACAAGGATTCTCTCCTCTTGTTTCTTGGAGATTCTACACTCTAGCACATGATCATGGAGTTCACAAATTATTCATCAAAGTCTTTCATGAGAAGCAATTGATTCAGCTCATTCAAGTGAAGATAAATACTAGTTGAAGACATGTTTGTCTAATTTTTGTGCCTTGTCGTTTCTTGAGGGACTATTTTTTCCCATATGTTTTTTCCTCTTTCCTCACTTTTCTAGACATGAATAATTGTAAAGGGTGACCATAGCCTTGTTGTTGAGCCCTATATGCACCTATATGGATCTATATGAATCTATGCCTCTTATTGTTTTAGATAACTTCATCATAAATTAAGACTTAGAGGGGGGTGTTTGGATATTATAAGCCCACTCCATACTTAGGATAACAATATTTTATCATTATTGATTAATTTCCTACCCCACTAACCTAAATAGTTGGAATCCACTTGCATCACTTGGTAAACACTTTCCATATATACCCCATGAGATCCTTTATCCTGATTCTAGTTAGATCATGCCTAATTTATTAACCTCTCGATTTAGTAATTGTGCCTTCCTACAGATTCTGTCCTTTTCCTATTTTATTCCATCTTTTCAGTGGATAAGGTAGAACTAGTTAACTAGGAAACTACTATATGTTGTTGCTAACCCATCCTCCATAAGTTTCTCTCTATATTCCAATATTAGCATGTGTTTCCATCACTCATGAAAACTCACTCACACTTTAGCTAATTCGCGAGGCCCTTCTCAGAATTGGAAAGTGTTTTAGCCACCTATGGGGGTTTATCATATTTAGTAAGCCTGATTTATGAGCTAGCATGAGTTGTCCTCTAGAAACTCAATTTTAATTTATAACGATGTATTACTATTTTAATAATAATCAATTCATTTGATCAATAATACTTTGAAAGATATTGGATCACTTCTCTTGTATTCATTCTCTTTATTCTTCTCTCTATTTTCCGTGTGCATGCTTGTGAGAATTATCTTGTATCTAGATCAACAACCTGTTCTTCTTATTAGCATCTAGGGCCCAATAGATGCCACAAGACATCAAGTAATCAAATTTTGACATAATTTAGGAAGCATTTTGTGATACACCCATCCTTTTTCAGAGTATTATTAAAAATTATAGTGTATTATACAATATTCAAATAAATTAATTCATGTTGTTGATTATTTCAGACTGATATTGGAGCAAGTGCACATCCTAAGCATTCAACTAGAAAAAGAAAAAAAAACATATGTACATGGGCATGGACCCAAAACTATTCAATGACAAATAACACAATCGGTGGAAGAGGATATGACAATGGATCCTCCAGACACAACAAATAATTTCAGTAAAGAAGAGGTTGGTTAAGACTATAGCACATGGGATGAATACTTTGAGAACATTATTGTTTGTGGATGTTCTATATGTCGTGGAAAGAAACAATTCAAACGAGTGACTGTACAAAGACATTACATAGATGTGAGCTTCTAGTGGGTAGTATGCCTCTTACAATCGGTCCAAATCCAATAGGAATTGTGGTAATAATTTTTTATATTTGATATAAATAAGATTTATACTTCTTTTAAAAATTGTTTTCTATTATTTAAATAATTAATTTTTTTCTTAATGGATGGTTGAAGGATAAATTTCTTTGTTTAAAGTATCCTGGATCACAGACTTCCATCCTAGAGGGAAATGATCATTTATCAGATGATAGATCTAACACAAATGTGTTCCAATATACAAGCTAAATAGATGAGGAATTGATGAAAACAAGTAACATAACAAGTAACATAACAAGAAGTCAATTACAAATGCATAATTTGCTTAAAGACAAGGGGAAGCTGGAGTACATACCCTATG
Organism: Pseudotsuga menziesii; assembly: GCA_001517045.1. Classification (NCBI taxonomy): domain Eukaryota; kingdom Viridiplantae; phylum Streptophyta; class Pinopsida; order Pinales; family Pinaceae; genus Pseudotsuga; species Pseudotsuga menziesii. The sequence goes on from LPNX010375278.1 coordinate 338,974, forward strand.
AGAATGAATGTGATGGATATGATGACTTCCCCGTGAGTTTAATATCAATTTACAAATAGAAATTTGACTATCAACTATGTTTCACTTGGCCTACTAATCAACAACTACCTAGAGTATATGAGGTGTTTCAATCACTAGTAGAAAAAGACCAAATTTTGATGTTTTGTTGAATTTCGTTGTTTCGCATACCATAGAAATTGAGACAAAAATCCCATTTTTTGTTACAATTATGATGAATGTTGGGAAATTCGAAATACCAATACCGACATCAAAATTTCAATGTAAATATTTCGATTTTTCTTATGTTCATAAAAAATGCGATGAAAACTGGTATTTTCATCACAATTCTGACGGTATGTGAAACATCAAAATTCACTGAAATTTTGAGACTTTCATCAAAATTTGCTCCCAATGGATAGTGTAATTTTTCGGTTACAGCTACTTGATATGACCCTTCAATATTCATGGAGAAAATATAGGGCTCTTTATTGTTGAAAATGTACATGTGGGATCTAAACATAGAAAAAACTCGCAACAAACTGTTGGAGACATTTACCACCTTACACACTCATTTTGGTCAATTTGGCCTAGTTAAACCACTATCCTAAGTATTATTGACTTTTTTAACATCAGAGGAGCACTAGATGACATCATGTAGATCACACCCACGCCTACCTTCAGTCAAGGAGCCTTCTCCTACATTCGGGGAGGCTAACTCGAGCACTCCGGGGGTGATCTGAGTGTCATTAATGCCCCATATTGCTAACTGATGGTTACAATCAGTTAAAGATAGCACTGAAGGCACCCTCCATCATTAAATTGATTATTTATTGATTATTTAATGAGTTGGAGTCAACAGGGGCGCCTCCAACCACTTTTGGTGTTCAGTTACACTTCAATTAACCTCATCGGGGTTCATTGGAGTCATTGAAGCACTACCACTTGATGGTTGGCTTGTTGTGACAAGTCACTTGACCTAATTTTAGTTAGACTCAGTCATTTATTGCACTCCAACTTCAGTTAGGGCTCAGTTGAGTCAATTAGGGTTTTGATCAATGGTTAACTTGAGTGTTGACTGTGGCTTAGATTCAGTTAAGCTAGACTCACTCATTCAATTCGAATGACCTCATTGGGAATTTGAATTGCTTTGTCATTCATGATTACAATATGATCTTGTATTGCATTACTCATTCTTTGTGTGAATATACAGAGTGGATACTCATTTTGTAGCACAATTACATCATTTTCATGCCTTATTGTTATTAATATTTGATGATACTTGTGTTTAGTCCCCAGATTACTGTGACAGATTAATATGGTATTAGAGCTCATGGCGGGATGAAGCTCAGATCTCTCAAAAGCAAGGTTTTTGACAGATCTTGCATGAAAATTGAGCTATAGCTAAAAAATCCAGCACTGCACTAGAAGCCAAGGCTTACCACTTAATACCCCAAGTAAAGAACTTGTTGATCAAACTTGCTTGATTGACTATGATGGGTGTGATGAAATCCTTAAATGTGCAGGCTGTCCAACCTTACATTGCCATTTTTGTTGTGATTTTTCATGTTTTTGACAGGTGAAAGCATTCGCTCCAGCAGATTTAGATGGCTTCTTCTGTAGATCTTTTGACTCCATTCAATTTCCACTCATGGAAAGGAAAGATGGAGATACAACTACACTCTAGAGGACTCTATAGGGTCACCATAGACACTGAAGAAGAGCCTGGTTCTGCAATAGACAAATCTAGATTCTTTAACAAGAAGGATGAAGCATTTGGATTCTTGTGCCTCTCTGTTTCCTAGGATCTCCTTTTCCATATTTCAGGATTAAAGACTATAAGGAAATTTGGGACAAATTGGAAGCCCTGTATGGAAAGTAGGACGATTTAAGAGTTTACCATCTCAAAAATGAATTGATGTCTCTCCAGCCTTCCAATTTCAAGACCTTGAATGACTTTTTCACAAAGTTCAAGCACATTGTCTTACTGTTGAAGAAATGCAAAGTGGATAATGAGGATGATAAGCTCATCCTCACCATACTCTCCAAACATGGAGCTGATTATTGAGTTTTTGTCTCTACATTCCTTGTGGGGAATCTCACAACCCTTAGATGGAATATTCCTACACTCAATGCCTTCATTGAGTCCCCAACAAGTGAACATGATAAGCTTGTCCATATGGGGATCATTAGATCCTCCCGTTTTCAAGCTCTCCATGTCTCAAGGCCCAAAGATCTGAAGGGTAAAGGAAAGCAGCAAAAGAACCCAAAAACTAAATTTTAAGCTCCTAAGCCAAAAGTTGAAAACCAGCAGCATGATGAGTCTTCCGGCTCAAAAAAGAACAAAGGGAAAGGGCATCATGGAAAGGAAAAGGTCAAGTGTTCATACTGCGGGAAGGGATTACACCCTGAACATGCCTGCATGAAGAAGAATATTGATGAATCTACCTCTCTCCTTGATATAAATCACATCAATATTCCAAAAATATTTCAGAGGAGAGATCAACAAGATCAGGGACCACAACATGAAAAAGGTCATGCCCTCATGGCAAGCACTTCGAAGTCCAAAGCACTCTTGATTGATTCTGGAGATTTGAACCACATGATGGCTGAAAGAGACTCATTTTCATCCTTAGAGACCAGAAAATACATCCTCATCCACATGGGCGATGACTCCACCATCATTTTAGATGGACAAGGTACGGTTGATCTTAAGAATGGTTATTTTTCAAATGTTTTGTATGTACCGTCTCTAGCATCAAATATCCTTAGTGTCTCTCAGATGACACATATAGGAGTGCCTAAGAGAGTATCTTTCATCCTGAATGATGTTGAGATAACGGAACTTGCATCTGGAAAACTCATTGCTAAAAGCCTTGAAAACCATCATGCAAAAGCCTATGAGTTCTTCCACTTCGTGGCGGATGCAAAGCCCACCACACTGCTAACTCATGGAAATGAAGTTAGTAGGATATGGCATGAAAGGTTTGGCCATATAAATTTCAAATATTTGCATCAATTACAGAAAAACTCCATGGTTGAAGGCCTCCCGGTCATCAAGGAAACCACTGGAATTTGCAAGGGTTGTGTGGTTGGAAAACACCCTGAGCACAAGTACGATCAGGGGAAGGAAAACCGAGCTACATGCATATTGGGGCTGATACATTCTGATATCAGCGGTCAAATGCCTATCACGTAAATGAATGGATCAAGGTATATTTTGACTTTTATTGATGATTTGTCAAGGTACACATGGGTCTTGTTCTTCAAAAAGAAGTCTGAAGTATGTGAAAATTTCTCTAGACTGAAGGCCTTGATCGAGAATGCCTCTGGGCTTAATATCAATATCTTTAGATCTTATAATGGTAGGGAGTATGTCAGTAATGATTTTTTTCACATATTCTGTCAAAGTGGTATTCAGGTCCAACATTCAATTCCCTACACTCCCTAGCAGAACGGTGTAGCGGAAAGGAAGAATCGGTCTCTCAAGAAGATGACCACCTATATGTTGGAATCAAAGAATTTGGCTGAAAATTTGTGGGATGAAGCCATGAATTCTGCTGCATACATTTAGAATAGAGTGCCACACTCATCTATGAAATGTAATACCCCTATCGAATCATACTTCGGACACAAGCCGGATGTGTTGAACCTGCAGGTGTTTGTGTCCACTGCATGGGCCTAGATTCCACTTGATAAAAGAAGGGCTTTGCAACCGCAAAGCATCGAATGTATGTTTATTGGGTATCCTGATGAATCAAAAGGTTTCAATCTGTTGTATATCAAAAAAAAACAGATCATCATCGAAAGGAGTGTCAAGTTTGATAAGCCTCTTTAGGAGGTGGAACTAGTAAAGGAGAAAATTGTTGATTTTCCTTCCTATTCTAGTGAATATTTGGATGATGAAATTGGGGGTGATGACCCTGATTTGGATCCTATAATTTTTTATATCAGTGAGAAGCAAACATCATATGCTGAATCAGAACCTAAAGTACAAAATCATCTTCCCACATGGTCCTGACAGACACTCTCCTCTGCAGGAGATAACATTGGAAATCTGGATGATCCAAGGAGAACTCGGTCTGATTTCCAAAGAGCAGGTATTGCGCTCTCTTGTCCTAATAATTTGCTGTCCAAAAATTGTTATTTGATTATTATTTTAGACCCAAAATCCTACTACAATTCTTGAAAGGATCCGAGATGGCAAGTTTCCATGGATGAAGAGATGAATTCTCTTCTCAAAAACACTACTTGGGAGCTAGTTTCTCTTCCTCCGGGAAGGAAATTGGTTCAATGCAAGTGGGTGTTTCAGACCAAGGTTGTTGTTGATGGAAGAAAATAAAAATATAAGTTAATTCTGGTGGAAAAATTTTTCTCTCAGTTCCAAGGTGTGGACTACCATGAGACTTTTGCACCGGTTGCAAAAATGGACTCCATCCGTTTTGTTTTGGCAATTTCAGCATCTAAGCACTGGGAAGTGCATCATATGGATGTTAATTTATCCTTTATACATGGATATATTCATGAAGAGATATAAATGAAGTATCCCAAGTGATACATCTCTGATCCATCTTTGGTTTACAAGCTAAAGAAGTCACTATACGGGTTAAAACATGCCCCAAGAGAGTGGTATTCCAAGATGGATGCCTTCCTTCTCTCGCAAAACNAAGAAGTATGATGATAATTTTATTATTATTTTTTTATATTTTGATGAATTACTGATCACAATTAGCACATTTGCTTCCATTTCAACCATCAAAACTGCTCTCCACAATGCCTTTGAAATGAGTGATTTGGGGCTCCTAAAACAATTTTTTGGGCTTGAAATTGAGAAAAATTATGATGGGATAAGGGTCACTCAGTCCAAATACATATTATAACTATTAGTAAAGTTTAACATGGCTAAATGTGGGCCTACACCATTCCCTTTCCTTTCGGGGATCAGCCTTGAAGAAGGAAAAAGCACACCTCCCATGGACTGTACTATCTATCGACAGCTGAATGGTAGCTTGTTGTAATTGACACATTCTTGGCCTGATATCTATTATTCCATGAATTTTGTATCAAGATACACCCATCAGCCTCATGATATTCATTGTAAGGCATCCAAGAGTATCCTCCAGTATATTCAGGGAACTAGGACCTACAACATTCACTATGTTGCAGACTCCAAGCTAGAACTGGTTGGATACATAGATTCCGATTGGGTGGGTGATTCTATTGATTAGAATTATACTTCCGTACATGTATTCATGTTTGGTGGTGGCCCCATTTGCTGGTCTAGAGAAAAACAAGCTACCATAGCACTATCTTCAGCAGAGGTCGAGTATCGAGGAGCAGTGAATGCTTGCATCCAAGCAGTTTGGTTGCAAGGCATTCTTTTAGAGTTTGATCTTGGTAGTACTTTTTCCACTGTCCTCTTTTGTGACAATCAAAGTGCTATTAATATATCCACATATTTAGTTACTAGGAAAAGGACCAAGGATGTAGAGATCGACATGCACTATATCATGGAGCTAGGGCATGACAAGAACATCATTTTGCAATACTTCCTGACTGATGAGCATATTGCAGACATATTCACCAAGATATTTTCAGAAAATAAGTTCACTTACCTCTGTTCACTATTGGGGGTGATTTCATCAGGGTGATTAGACTACTTTCAGTGTTCAGCTTGAGGGGGGGGTTTTCCCACTGGGTTTTCCCTCTTTTCCTCACTTAGTTTGTTTTTGAGCATTGTTTTAGTTTCAGCATTGTACAGGGTGACCTATGGCCTTAGTTGCCGGGGCCATAGCATTTTTATCCATTTTATGTTTTCTAACTACTCCTGAGTATAGCTTAAGGGGGGGTGTTGGAGACATTTACCACCTTACACACTCATTTTGGTTAATTTGGCCTAGTTAAACCAATATCCTAAGTATGATTGACTTAATTAACATCAAAGTAGCACTAGATGACATCAGATATATCACACCCATGCCTACCTTTAGTCAAGGAGGCTAACTTAGCCTTCTCCTACATTTGGGGAGGCTAACTGGAGCACTCCGGGGGTGATATAAGTGTCATTAATGCCCCATATTGCTAATTGATGGTTACAATTAGTTAAACAGAGCAATGAAGGTGCCCTCCATCATTAAATTGATTATTTATTGATTATTTAATGAACTGGAGTAAACAAGGCCACCTCCAACCACTTCTTATGTTCAATTACACTTTAGTTAACCTCATTGGGGTTCATTGGAGTCATTAAAGTGCTACCACTTGATGGTTGGTTTTCTATGACATGTGTCTGACCTACTTTCAGTTAGATGCAATCATTTATTTCACTTCGACTTTAGTTGGGGCTCAATTGAGTCAATTAGGGTTTTGATCAGTGGTTAACTTGAGTGTTAACTATGGCTTACATTTAGTTAAGCTAGACTCACTCATTCAATTTGAATTACCTCCTTGGGAATTCAAATTGCTTTGTCATTCATGCTTGCAACATGATCTTGTATTGTATTACTCATTCTTTGTGTGAATATATAGAGAGGCTACTCATTTTGTAGCACAATTACATCATTTTCATGCCTTATTGTTATTAATATTTGATGAGACTTGTGTTTAGTCCCTATATTACTATGACAGATTAATACAAACTGCTATGAGATTAATGCCAAATTATGGTTTGTCATATTACAATGGTGAATGGAAAAGGCTAGAAGAATATAAGCCTATCATGCCAGCATATGGTCTAAGTTTGAATATGTATACACATCCTCTCCAATTGCAAAGTGGAAAATAAATCAATAGCGTTCATATTATGGATATATATGTACGTGCACACACTCACAAAAACATTCGAGGATTTATAAATAGTAGAAATGGAAGGGACACTACTATAAGACTGAATTGTCAATTTGTTGAGGTTATAAATGATAAAGATGGATATATGGAAAGAGAAGTTAATAGATTAATAATGGTAGAGTCTATTATGGACGTTACCACTGGGGATGAGTTATTCATTGATTACCCCTTCTTAAAATGCACTCTTGCACAAATAAAAAGGGAAGAACAAGGTATACCTAAGGATGTTCTTAAGAGAAGAAAACTAAAGAATAATATATGAGAGTGGATTTATGTTTTATAAACTGTGTTGTCAGAATTGTGTTTTTTTCAAATAATTGTATAAATCAAGAAATATATAAATAATGTTCCATTATTAAATATATGTATATATTCTCATACCTTTTATATTTTAATTTGTTAAACCATATTTGATTGTATTTATTTGAAATTGATACATTTTTTATTGATCCAATTGTTGCCAACTATTAAATAATGGCTGCATTTGTTGATAGGTATAAGATGATGATGAAATAACGACTACTAATACACAAGAGTGAATTGGGATATTAAGATTTGGATGGGATGATCCAAAACATCCTTTAAACTATACCAAGGAGAAAAGAGCATATTTAAAGAGAATTCTATAAGCTGAGAAATTTAAACAATTGATGATATTAGCATACACTGATGACATGCCACCTGGCCTTAATGATGGAGATAATGAAAGTGAAAATATAGGGCATGAAGAAGATTGAATGAAATGATTAAAGGTTTCTTCGGATAATGAAATAATTATGACAACCATTGATCATATGGATGACAATAATGATGACAATAGGGGTAATCACCAGAAAAGTAATGTTGATGACAATAACTTGAAATACTTCATGAAGCAAACAAAAAATACAGCCATGTTCAAATCAGGTGCAAGTATAACCTCAAAACAAGAATGGACATCAAGATTATTAGAAATAAAGTCACTATTTAGTTGGTCAGACAAAGGATTCGCCACTTTACTAAAGCGAGTTGAAATCCATTTCTTACAATGCATTGTCAATTTTTGTACATAATTCATTTATGAATATTCCTAATATAGATTGACATATCAAACATGTTGATCATAAGTCAAACATTTAATTGATCTAATCTTTGTCAATCTTATAGGGAACTACAAAACAAAATATTTCTTGAGGAGAATGTGTTTCCATCAATATGCAGAGAGGTGCGTTAGTTATTGGATGATTTGGTGATTGGATATAAGAAAATTCATTCATGTATAAGTGATTTCATTTCATAAAGAGATAAATACAAAAGAAGGTAGAATTCCCTATGTCAAAAGAGAACAGATATTGTCCAGATACACAACGTCCTATGGTACAAACTAAGATTTTACAACACATTCCAATTATACCTAGACTTCAATGAATGTTTCGTTGCAAGTCACTTGCAGAATTTATGGACTAGCATGTAAAGAACAAGCATAAAGATGGATTCATGTGAATTTCGGCCAAATCCAAATAATTGAAACACATAGAGGAAAAATGGCCAAGAAAATTCAAAGATGAACCACATAGTATTAGGTTTGGGCTTGGAATAGATGGAGTGTGCCCATTCTGTTTCACGAGCACAAGTAATATTGTTTGTCGAGTTGGATTAATAGTTTACAATATTCCCCCAATGGATGAGTATTAGAAAAAAACACCTTATGTTGGGTATATGCTATATTATTTACATGTGCATGTGGAGGGGAGATGGTCCTGTTAGTGTCACGCTTGACGATCACTATTGGAATCTTCATGAAAATGTCCTAATGACCATTTTCAAGGCGAGTGTAGAGAGCTAATTTTTTGGCTATTTTTTGGATTTTTCTAAAAGTATGCAATTTAATCATAGTTAAGGGATTAGAGTATATTTATTAATATGGTTTAACAAATTAAGGTATTGGATGCTGCTAAATACCTATATTTTGTATTTTGAGGGATTCGTAATGATTAATGAGAAAATAGGAGGCATGGCTCTAAGGTTTGTTGGTTTTCCTGTTAAGGGTTTCCGTGGTAAATATATGTGTTTATGTGTGAATGTTGTTGTGTAATATTTGTTTTTCTTAAAATAATTTTATGCTTTGCTTCTCTGCACAGGTTTAAAACTTACATGTGGTATCAGAGATTAATTATTGGCATCTAGGGGATGCCTTTGTTGTTGAGAGTTCGACCTGGTTGATAGATATTGGGTATGTGATCAACCTAGGTTTACTGGGATATTTTCATTGTTGATTTATGCATTAAAAGAGAATATAAATAATTTTGAGAATTGATAATGAGAAATTTAACGGCCATAATTTTGAGCTATGGAAGATTAAAATGGAAAATCTTCTTGTAGATCAGGAACATTGGATTTTTATGGATCGAGGTATGAAACCCATTGGAACATCACAAGATGATTGGGATAAATTATAAATAAGGGAGAGGAATGCAATATGATTTTCCTTATCAAAGTATATGTTATTGAACGTATCTGGTTAAGATAGTGTAATAAATATTTGGGGGAAACTAGATATTTTGTATCAATAAAAATACCTCGTGAACAAGTTGTTTATGTAAAAGAAATTGTTTCACCTTAGCATGAATGAAAATTAAACTGTAACATAGCATCTAAATGTCTACAATACTATGGTAGGTTAGATAACCTCTATTGGAATTAAAATGAGTGAAGAAGATAAATGCATTACATTATTTTGTTCTTTTCCACATTCCTAGGACAACCTGATTGTTGCAATAGGTAGTGGTATCTAAGAGATATTAAAATTTGATGAAATGGTATCATCCATACTATCATAAGAGATGAAGTGGAAAACCATGGATAATCATGGCATGGATTCCTTGTCTGTGAGAGGTCACCCCCAAGAGAGAAATATATATATATATATATATATATATATATATGAGGGGAGATCTAAATCCCTAGGAAAAGGAAAAAGGGAGTGTTGGAAATGTTGTAATGTTGGGAACTATAAAAAGGTTTGTAGATCTAATAATGTTGAGAAAGAAAAGGGAATTGAGGATACCTCTTCCATAGAGGATAAGACTTCCTCAAAAGAAGGAGGAGATGTCTACATAGATTCCACGTGTAATCATTCAAAACATGATATATGGTTGATTGACTCAGGTGCGTCATGCCATATGACCCCTCATAGAAGTGGTTATGTGAATATGAAAACTACAATGGAGGAGATGTGTACTTGGGAGATGATTCACTAGCTGGTATTTTTAAACATGGTAGAGTCAAAATGAAACTCAAGGATGGAAGGATTAGAACTCTACATGGAGTGCTACACATTCCAAATCTAGAAAGAAACTTGATATCTATTAAAAATATGGATGTTGCAAGTGTAAATAATGTGTGTCAAGATGGTAGTTGCAAAATGGTTCAAGGATCAATTGTATTGATGAGGAGAGTTTGCTATTGAAATCTATACAAATTGTTTAAAGAAATGTGACTTGGGAAGATATTCTATTGTAATTTTATTTTATTCCTCCTTTGGAGATGTTATTCCTTCATTCGTAAATGCCCTTGCTATAATTGGTTATGTAAAACGTGTGAGGTAAAACCTTTGTTGTAATTCAAGGTAATAGTACCCACAAAAGTATTTTATAAATGTTATTTTTAGTCTTACTAGGTAGTTCAACCCCAATTAGAGAACTTGGTTGACCTAGTTAGGTAATTGAGTCACTCACATGATAAATATAAATAGGTGAGGCACCTCTGTCATTTACACACACTTCTCATTCAAGCATTGCATAAGAGAGAGAGAGAGAGAGAGAGAGAGAGAGAGAGAGAGAGAGAGAGGACAAATCTAGTGCGGAAAGGGATATTCTATTATTGTTCTTGGGGTATTACATTGTACTTGGTCGAATTCTATCTCAAGGAATTTTTCCTGGGTTTTATTCCCCATGATGGTTTCCTAGGATAAATATCAGTGTTCTTTTGTGTGACTGTGTTTGTCTTTCGTTCATTGATCCTTTGCATATGGTTATGATTTTAAAATTATAAATGTTTTAATATATTGTATAACCATCAAAATTCTAACATGAAATCAGAGTCACCCTATAAGAAGGAACTGTCTAGCTAAAATATTGTTACAGTTGCAACTACTGGAAGTTAGGGTTTCATGCTTGAAAACCCTAGAAGACAAAATATAGTCATCTTGTCATTTTCTCTATAACTCTACTTTTGAGATGTATCAGTAGCTGGAACTTTGATAAGACAAAGATGAAATATTTATGTACCTTTTTTCTGATATTCAGCCTCAGATTCACTATACTATAGGAGATAGATTCCTCCAAATCAGGTTTCCAACCTCTTCCAGAATTCAGTCTTAAACAAGTGACCTAGGGAGAATTGCTATATCTCGGGTTGGGAAGGTCCAAATAAAATTTCACAATATTTAGAAGATAAGGAACAAAATTTAGTTTATTTGTTTCAATTTTCCAACCCCAAAGGTGAAACAGTGACATGTGGAAGTATGTACAAGTTGGTTATATTGAACCAGTCCGTAAACTAGTACACTTGGGAAACTTATCATAAGTTACACTTGGTGAATCCAACATTGCTCTAAACTATGGGGTTGGAAAGAAGATAGATCATGATATCTCAGAAGGAATTTTTATACCTTTAGGGGCATGCATTTCATATATATAGCAAAATCAATATCAGACATATATGTAGAATAAATTGGAGAAAATAGGGCTTCATGTTCCAGATACTTCCCTCCATTAATTAGTTGAAAAATGACGACCATCCAAATCACCCTAGGAGGGTGCATATTTCAATTGAAAAAGTTTATCATTATGTGGATTTTCAATTTTTGACCTAATAGTACCAATGTTATTGGAACCCAACCGATTTTGAAAGAAACCCTCAGTTGGACTGGTTTACAAGCTTCACCAAGTGAAATCATGCACTCAATTCATTTTTGGTCGGTTCCATATGAAATTGGCCGGTTTCAAGGCTGAATTGATCAGTTCTGTACAAAACTGCCTGATTTTATCCAAACTGGTTGGTTCAGTACAAAACCGGTCGGTTTTGTACAAAAATTCCAAGGACCCCCAAAAACAGCCAATTTCAAATTCTTTCAATAAAATAAAAAATTAGGGTCCACGTGTGAGATGTTTAATTGACCCACGACCCTTCTATTGTTATAAAAGGAGGCTCCCACCCTCCATATCAATCACATTTAATTGTGGATGGACTTGGGGTCCTATTCCACAACAAGAGGATATGAACAATGATTTTGCAGTTAGACAAGTGCCTTCAGGCCTAGGGGAGTCAAGCCATTCTCATGTTGAGGACGTAGATGATGACTCCAAGTTTGAGCATGAGGACTTAGATAATTATGATATATGATTAGAATCATTAGATTGTACATTCTAGAGTCTGGAATGCAGTCATATGCTTATATTTTGACTTTAGAAGACATTTATAACCTCTTCGTTGATGTACTTTTCCTTAGTAATGTATTTGCAATCGATGCTAGTTTGGTTTTATACACTCTTACTTTCTATATACATGAGAAACTTGAAATATTTGTGTATAATGGTTTGAATTCACATGGATGCACATGGATATATATGCATTTTTTGAAAATATGAATGTTTCATGCATTTTTGCTCAACCAATTTTTTATCCAGTTTGTTTCCTAGTTTTTTTCCATTTTCGGTCTGGTTCCGGTTACTAGGGTTGGTCAGTTCGACCACAGGTTCGGTTCTAATAACATTGAACACTACTACTAAGAAAACTAGGGCATCAGATATTTTCTAGTTATGTCCGAAGTTTTGTGAAAATGAGTATGTTTCCCAACTCTGCTTGAGGAGGTGCATTTCTATCCAATCATATATAAAAGTTACCTAAGTTGAAAAATTAGGGTTTCTCTGTCAAACCCTAGGTCCACCAGAAGTAGTCTTCTAGAAAAAATTTAGAGCAGACATCAAGTAGAAGAAATATTATTGGTAAGTTCTATCCTCTCTATTTCCATTTGAGGTTCTCATTTTTATCATGATGAAAAACAATACCAAACTTGAGGATAAGATTGAAGGAGATGAGAACTTATGCAAATGGAAGTATAGAGTGCTTCTCATACTTGAAGGAGCATGACATGGAGAACTATGTCAAATAAGAAGTTGTAAATCCAGAGGGAGATGCAGATAAAGCAAAGCACAAGAAGGACCTAGTCAAAGATAAGAGGATGGATGAATATAAAAATCAATCCCTAGCAAATCATGACAATAAGAGAAAGAAAAATAAGGAAGAAAATTCTCGCAAGAATAAAAGGACTTCAAACTAAGGACCTCTCACAACTCATATGTTCTAGTTGTGATGAGAAAGGACACTTTCTGAAATAATTCCCCAAGAAGAAATAATGGAAGGATGAGATGATCAAGAATTATTGGTTGATCATGTAGAATGATGTTTGGATATCATTTCCAGACATGAAGGGAAGCTTGTAATGTCTTCCAAGTATATCTACAAGATCAATATTACAATATATGGAAGTATCAAGAGATACAAAGAAAGGTTCATGGTTTCTCTCATAAAGGAGTTGATTATGGCAAGACATTTATCTAGGGACCAAAAACACTTTTGAGTGGTGGATATTACACTAGAAATTTGGTGTAATCAATGTAGAAGAATATATCAAGTAAAATCCAGGATTTGGGAATCTCTAAAGAGAACTAGCTATGCATAAAAGGATTTGTACAAGATCAAAATTCACCCATGGGATATCACATATAGTTACATGAGGAACTTAAGGATCAACTAGAGTGATGGAGATCCCAACCTTTACTACAAGGTTGATAGTAGAAGCCTACAAAGGATGAGAATCTCATAGATCGGTGTAAGGGAAACTTGCAACAAATTTCAAGATGGAGGGTCTTGATACCCAGTGACCTTGAGAGGTGACATAGATGGATACATAGTATACTAGCAGCAGAGGAGGCCACCTATCACTCTAGTACTAAATGTACCCAGGAAAAGAGTAGAATATACAAAGGGAGAATGGTGCTCCACTTCTGAGGGAGTGACTACTACAAATCCCACAGTTCAAAAACCTTGACATGATTCTTGGGTTTAGAGGTATGGCAGAATACAGAGGAGATTTTCCTTAGACAAGGAAAATATGCGATTGAGATTCTAAAGAGATTCAATATTTTGGGCTATAACTACACAAATGGAATATAAATTGAAATTGTTCTATAATACTACTTCAAATACAATTGATGTGATTTTCTACAAGATGAATTTTGGTTCGTTGATGAACTTAACGAACACAAGGTTGGATATTTTATTTGCAGAGCCAAGATGTGTTCATGTGGTTGTGGAAAAGATCATGGTGAGGTATCTGAAGGATACAATTGATTATGGCCTCAGATATGCAAGAAATCAGAGGATCTACTAGAAAGGATATGATTGAATCTGATTGGGCTCATTGTGGTACAAATAGGAAGAGCACTTCATATTTCTACTTCAATATGGCATGGTTTCTTTGTTAAGAAAGAAGAATATGAATGTAGCACTAAGTACAACTAAGGAAAAGTATATTTCAACTTCTTTAGCAAGTTATGGGACAATATGGTTTTGAAAGCTACATGCAGGATTGTTTGATGACAACTTGTGTATATTGTGACAACCAAAGTTGCATGAAGCACATGAAGAAGACTCTGAAGCTACTAGAGTCAATGTAATTGTTATATGATATCATTGACGTAGAATATTCCTTCGTGAAGAACCAAATGAGAATAAATCAAGGAAATATTCCTCAAGTGATGAGGAATATGTACTTTGATCCAGAAGGATTCTATCGATGAAGATGAAGATCATGGTCTTATCCATTTCAGCATTGGATAAGAAGGGATACATTTGTAGGACACATAGATTCAACACTAATACATATTTCTATGTGATATTTGGTGTAAGAAGACTTGCTCAATATTTATGATCATGAGAAATATAGGAATAGGTCCACATAATCAAACTTTGAAGTAGAGCACGTTAAAAAAGACTCCATTAATTCATGCAAGGAGACATAGATCAACACAGATTCTACCAAACAAACAAAGATAAGTATTTTAATTGTCATTTCCTATATATCTAGTTTCTTAAATGATATTGTTCACTTGTGTACATAGATATGTTCCTATATTTACGAAGTGTATTATGCATGTTAGGGTGTTTTCATTTATGAATATTTTACTACTAATATACACATGTGATCGGTAAGTGTATTATGGTGTTATACAACATTCCATTTCTACTTATATAGACTAAAACCTCTTTCCAAATATGTTGGGAGTAGTGCACACTCATAATAATGTCTTGATAGATATGGAAGGCATCTAGAAATTTATTGTATGTATACGGGATATGGATTCGATGAAATAGTTAGATGATTGTATGACATATATATTTATGCACAAGAATTTTTCATTATGAATATGTTTTGATGGTTATGAAATGTTTCTAACAATGCAACTATATTTGACTTGTAGGAAGGATCGTATGCAATCACCTACAAGACAAGAATGATGAAATTGTGAATGTACAAGAGAGGAATGATCTAGTTGTGAATGTACAATGAAGTTGTGGATGTACAAGAGAATAGTGATGAAGAACAAGTTGCTGATGTGTTGACTATGCCTCTGTCTCATGCAAATTTTGAATACTTTCAAGACAATATTTGTGTAGTCCGTAAGGACCTTCCTCGAAAGAGAGAGTGATGATGTTGATAAGGTGGTGGTTCATGTTGCAGTGCTGTGGTATCTTATTTTAGAATTGGTATGTCAACTTTATAAGGCCTGGTTTCACCCATTGGGATTGGTATATCAGTACTTACAAGGATTGGTTGATCCTAGAGAAATTACTATGCATCGATAGGATTGTTTCGATGGAAAGGGTTAGTAAGTCAGACAAGGATTGTTTGGTCTCGAAGTAGATCGATATGTTTGGCTAGGAATTTTTGGTATGAAAGAATTAATAAGCTAGAAAATACGAGTTGGGTCTACCAGAGTGCCCATTATGGTGATGCTTCAGATGATTCCAACACTTTGTGTTGATGATGTGGTAGTGTTTCCATCACTTTGTGTTGATGATGTGATTGTGATCCCAACACTCCGTGCTACTTGTCGAGCACCCTAAATGCAGATAAATTGTTATCAACACACAGAGCTTACGAAATTCATTGTCAACCCAGGGAAGTCTTTTGTTTCAAAGGGTAAGTGCACAGTATATTCTAAACACCAAATCATTGTAGTGAATACTGTTCTTAACAACTATGTTCATCCCCTTAACTATGTGTGATCCCACAAATCAATTAACTCTACGAATTCAACCCTTCCTTCAATGCATCAACTAGAAATGAAATCAACAATTACTGATAGAAAGGAAATTCTACTCACTGCTTAATTCAATGGAATTGCCTATTGATCTAATCACACTCAGAATCCATAGTCATAAATTAACTATAATCTAGAAATTCAATTGCGACAGATCACACTCAGTTGTTCTAAGAATTGAATTGCAGAAATAAGAATCAACAATTATAACAATCAAAGGATTACACAGGATTCGTGGGATGTCATTCTGAACTATGAGATGAACAGAGTTGCGCACAGCTAATAAATGAATCGCATAAATATTACTACTCAGTCGACTGTCACGCTGTTACAGCTATCAATCTTGAGAAATGCAATCCTGTAAATCACACACACTACTGCTGCGCACACAGAAAAGTAATTAATGAAACTTCACACAACCATAAATTGAAAGATCCTACCTTAACTCAGCAATCTCTGCGGAAGGCGGGCCCAGCCTTCACACAGAGACGCTGGATGGACAATGTACAGCTCCCTTAAACCAGCAGTACTCTTTGTATTAAAAAGAAAGAATTATTACAGATTGCTCCCGCTGTTAATACACAAATGAATTCAGTATTTTCAAACCCCCTGGGCCGAGACATCTTTCTGCATTTATACCTACAAGTGATAACGTCCCATCCTATTGCAAAGGGCAGCCATGAAGATCTCTGATCTTCAGGCGCCCTGAATAACATTGTTTGTTACAAGACGTGGCATGATACAATTATAGAAAATACAAGAATATTGTTGACTGGCCCAGAAGTAGCGATCTTCTCAGATTGCCATAATATTCGCGCAGCTATCCTGAAGACCCCTCGATCATATCTCGTTCTGTTGCGGCTTCTCTGACCGGCCCTTGACTGGAATGTCACGTGTCTCCATAGATGAGGGACAGATGAAGGATCCTTTTTGTGTCACGACCACCCCTTGTCCCTAGACTTGTTCAGCTTCATCCCCTGCATTCTGCTCATCTCACATTGTCTTCATAGATCACACATATTAGCACAATTTCAAGAGATAAATAGCCTTAATTGTCACAAGAATAAGCATTAACTAAGGTAAAATAATAATCAGTCTTACCTTGACAAATTAAGGGATAAAGTGAAGAAAGTCAGTCTGATTGGTATGCTAAGCAGTGTAAAGCAAGGGAAGAAAGGTGATTAAATATGGTTAAAAAGGGACCAAATATGGACTCAACATCTCCCCCCAACTACCCTGTTGCATGTCCTGATGCAACAACCTGCATCACTCAGAATCTGAATCCTGCATCAAGCTCTGTTCGTGGAGAGAAGAAAAATTGTAGGGAAATTCAGGTTCCTTATCTGCCTTCAGAAAACCTCTGTGAATAGCCCAGAACTGCCAATATTTCTGCTCCTCTGCCCTATTCATGGAAAAATCCCTGTTGTATGGTTCTGCTGGCCACCAAATAAGAGGAAATTTGAACTTTAAACCCAGCCAGTTGACTCCACATTCCTTCATACACCCTACATAACCCTTGACTCTTGAGAGTGCATGTTTAAAATTTTTAAAACAGTAGGGGTCCCTGCTTCTCAGTGCAGAGGAGGCAGCCTGCCATCTATGTCGGCTGCCATCTAATGCAACCTGCTGCTGCCTAGAAATAGATTTGGTACATGTGGAGATTACCTCCTCCTGCAGTTTCATGATGTGTTGCTCCTGGGAAGGAATGGAAAGAAAACTTTTATACCGAGCCAAGAGAATGCCAGGATTCTGGGGTTCACTACGGATCCATAAATTAGTATAGCCTTCATTGTGGGAAAAGGTCTGAAAAGACCTTTCCCACTGAACATGATTGTTCACAAAAGAGGCAAATGCTCGTAGCTGAACATCCCCTGCAAATGGAACAGGATTTGAGTGCCGATCCATAGGGCATGCCATCTCGTGCAGGTACAGTTCACATAGCAAGTTCTGCTCTTCAAAGTTTCTCCCAAGAAAGGTCTCCAAAAAAATTTCTGAGGTTGCAATTTCAAATAACCTCCCCTCCTATACAGTTTTTAATTTGAACCAGACAAACTGCTCGAAAAGAAACACTGGATAGGAAGACGAAGGCTTCCTAGTGCCTATGAGTTCTCGGGATAGTTCATACATTTGATCCTTATCCTTCTGCATGGATGAGAATTTCTTCAATTTCTTTATCTCCTGCTGCAGTTCTCCCACCTGAACTCTATGGCCCATACATTCTTCAGCCCCCTGCTCTTCCAGCGCTCTAATAATTCTCTTATGCTCATCCAGCGCAATTGTCTTTTTCTGGTTCTCTTCCACTTGACTTCTCCATTTAATTACTTCCATCCTCAAAGCTGAAACTTCTGCTGTAAGATATGAAATCTCCTTTTTATAATGTTCTTCCCGTTCTGCATCCAAATCGATAAAATTTCTGGAAGGGAGGAGTATTGTCTCTTGTGAGACAGTGTCTTCCTGCACTTCTTCTATGAGAGTTGCTAGTTCTTGTGTGATAGCAATATCTCCTGGATTTTCTTCCATAACTGCAATTGGTGCTTGTTGAGACACTGGTTCTTGTGTAACAGTGTCTTCTCCCTGATCAGCCTGCATTTCTACATCTGATTCATGTGTTGCTGGTTCTTGTGTGGCAGCAATACTTTTCAAGCTCTCCTCAGCATCAGCTTCCATTGCTTTTGGGGACACTGGTTCTTGTGTGGCAGTGTCTTCCTCCTGCATTCCTGGATTCAATTCTTGTGTTGTTGGTTCTTGTGTGGCAGCAACACTTTTCAAGCTCTCCTCAGCCTCTATCTCCATTGCTTTTTGGGACACTGGTTCTTGTGTGGCAGTGTCTTCCTCCTGCAGTCCTGGATTTAATTCTTGTGTTGCTGGTTCTTGTGTGGCAACAACACTTTTCAAACTCTCCTCAGCCTCTATCTCCATTGCTTTTTGGGACACTGGTTCTTGTGTGGCAGTGTCTTCCTCCTGCATTCCTGAATTCAATGGTTGTGTTGCTGGTTCTTGTGTAGCAGCAACATCTTCGTTCCCCTGCTCTTGAGATTGGATATCTTCCCCATCATACAGTTCTTCCTCAAGGACCTCAGTGTCACCTGAGGCTATTGTCTGTTCATCCTCACTATACTGTATATCGGGTATGATGTCTGTCCCTTCCGTTTGAAATTCAGGAATTCCCAAGGATGTTGGTTCTTGTGTGACAACATCCTAGATTACCTCTTCATCCTCCTGTGGGTGTAGTTCTTCCCTAAGCTTTGTATCATGGGGACATTCTGGGTTCACAGTGTCAAACTCTTCTTTACGTTCCAGAGTGTCATCCATTCCAGATTCTTTTCACCTTCCCATCTGCATTTCTGAAACTGCAGTCCCCTGTTCAGGTTCATCAATGTTCTGCCCCCGTGGCTCAGTTTCCATCATCTCTATATCTTGGGAGCATTCTGGGTTCACATTGCAATCCTCCTGCCCATCATCACTCCTGATTTCATTTTCTGCCCTGGGATTAGTAGCAGCCTCAGCAAGGATGATCAAAGATGTTGGTTCTTGTGTTGCAACATCTTCTTCTTCTGCAGGTTCTTCCCTCGTGGATGTGGGCTGTTGTACTGTGCGAATTACGACCCCATGGCCTTTCTTTTTGAAAATTTCTCCACAATTGGGACACATTACTTGCTCCTCCTCCCTGTCAGGGTCAATAGACTCTGTTCCCTCGAGGTGGTCTGCCGCCTCCACCAATGTATACATTTTCCTCTCTCCTTGTTTCCTACAAGTTTCCTTCCAAGTCTCCACTTCCCTTCGAAGTAATTGGACTTCCTCTTTTAATACTGTGTTTTCTTCCAGAAGTCCTTCAAGGCTGGGTTCTACCTCAACTGACCTTTCTGGGGCATCCATTGGCCTTGGTACAAGGATTGGAATCTCAACCTGTGACTCCAAGGTTCTCCATCTTTTTCTGGCTTCCTCTGAGATTGTATTTGGTTTGATTCTTTTGCCTCCTGTTGGTGCCGTTATGCTCGGCTCCTTAATTGGTCTCTTTCTTCCTTTCCGTGATGTTTCCGCTTCAGGGGCTGACTTATCAGGATTCCCTGCTGGGGTCAAAGGAATATTTACTTGTCCCTCAGATCCCTCTTCCTCAATTAAGGTTCCTCCTCCCCACTCAGGTGAGGATTCAACAGTGACCGGCTCCATCTGTTCCATCTGTTCTTCAATTGCCTTAGCTCTGTCATCTTCAGGTTCAATTGTCGCAGCATCCAATGCTGCTCCAATTTCTCCTTCTGATTGCAGAGCTACCCTTCTGTCTACTTGTCTCTCAACATTTCCCCTCAATGGTTCTGCTTGTGTCCCCTGTTGTGCTTGTTCTGGTACAATATCATCTCCCCCCCCAACTATATTGGAGGGACACCGATCCTCCACATGATGTTGAAGCTGTGCCTGTTCGGCTGGAAGACCCCGGACAGGAGCAGGCTCCTGATTTTGGGCTATGAATTGATCCCAAGTGATATTGTGCTGGGCCAGGGTTATTAAAATGATTAATTTTATAAGGCCATGGTGAGTCAGGGAAACATGGGGATGTTTAGCCGTTTGGACAAACACCGCCATATGGCGTAAGGTATGGAACAGATAGTAGGGAATATTTAACAAAATGCCATGGCGAATATGGGAAAGCAAAGCCAGTTCAGCATTATAAACAACTTGGTACCTACCTTCGCAAGTGATGTATTTCTTCAAGAAGACAGCAACCTGGTCCCATGGTCGCGGCAGTGAGTGCAGTGCAATTCCTCTCTTTGATGATTGAACGTGCTCCCCTTCTCGTAGAAATTCCTCTCGTGCAACCATCGTGGGAACTCGTTGTTCAAACCATGGCTTTCCCACCCTTGGAATTGCAGTAACTTCACATATAATAGCCTCAGAGAATTCTATCCGCAACCCCCATACTTCAGAGTGAGTGTCCTTGAGGTGTAAAGCGAACTGCAAAGCTGCTTCTCTGTTAAATCCGTCTAGTCGCTCGAAGAATTCAATCCAGCCAGCGGCTTGAAAGATGGCGAAAACCTCAGAATTTTGTCGGAGTTCCTTCGTGTTTAAAGGTTCATGACGAGCTGGAAGCCCCATAGTTCTGGTAGCAGATTTCTGGAGTCCGAGAGTGGAGGTTGCAGAGCGGGGAATGCACAGATCGCGGAGCGGAGATGTGAGTAGGGAGATAACAAATTTGGAAAGTGCAGTGCAGAGGGAGGTTCAAGATTTTTATTCCAAATTGGGGAAGGTGGCAGTTATGAGCTTTTACGTCGCACGGGGGAGGGATTAATCAAGTCATAATGGTAATACGTATTAAGGCACGACTGATATCATTAAACCCAAATTAACACTTAATCATGTAAAAAAATCAAAGCCATACCTCGTGCGACTGTGCGTTAAATGACCGGCGGGGAATGATGATTCGTGTGTTGCTGACGCTGGAAGGCCGAGCGCGTGCGCAGGCATTAAGTTGATCATAATAATAGTAATTAATGCCATAATGCCATCGCCAGTGAAAACGGAGAAAACATCGCGTCGCTGGGGCCGGAATTATGTCAAATTGGCCGGCACGAGTGGAATAAATCAGAGCCATAAGAAATAGCGGAAGAAATGTGCTTTGATTAACACAGGAGTTACTACTGCAAAGAACGGAAGAACAGGCTGTACTGCTAAAAGGTCCGCCAAATAAAGCGGGAGTAAAGTTACCCAG
>LPNX010375365.1:0-15516 GCA_001517045.1 Pseudotsuga menziesii
TGTCTTATTTGCCTAGTTCATGTGTCCCACCTTGTGCAAGTTGCTAATTGCCTATCCATAGAGGTCAAAATTTCCATATTTGACCCATGTAGCGCTTGGGAAATCCTTAGAAATCAAATCTGCTTTATTCCTGGCCTCTTAGGCACCTATCTGCTTTTTCTGCTTTATTGACTGCTTTTTCAGTGTTTTAAGGCACATAGGAAAGCAAGACTAGGTGAGGTGAACTTGTTTTATTCCCCTTTCATCCTCCACTCTTTCCTCCATGCAAAAGCATGTATGAGCTGCCATTCCACCACTCATTAGCTTGCCCATGCACCCTTGCGAATTTGTGAGCCTCATGACAGATTTGGGATCAGCTTTTTACACCTATGGGGGATTTGACTATTTTGAGTAAGCCTGCTTTATGCTAGTTTTGGATGCCTCCTTATGCATTCAATTTCCTCATGTATTCTATATATTGAGCAGCCTATGTTATTACAGGGTTGGATATTGTACACACAGTTAATAATATTTTGTGTTACAGCTCCATATTCAGTCTCTTGTGTTAGCAATTTTGCATGATCAATTGTCAATTGTTGTGAGTGAAATTAATCTATTGCTGGCCTAAATTTCTACAAGTATGGTAAGTATCAGTAGTTACAGTAGTCACTTCAAGATTCAAATCATTTACTGTTTCAAACATATCGGCATCATAATATTCTGAGTTTAAAAAATCTACTTCAGTCACAAAACCTTCAGTTAATTGCTCTCCAAAATAATTCATATCCTGGTCTGTATCCTCAAAGAACGCTTCCCCTTCAATTTCTTCTTCATCAACTACATTATTCTGAAGTGGTGGTGGCACTTTTTGATCCTCAGTTTCTCTCCTTTCTCACTGTATATCATTATTTCTTCTCTCTCTGGGAATGAAGCGAGGCAGAAACTGTCTTTTGAATTGGTTTGGATTATTAGGGTTTCTATCACCCTCTTGAACAGGTTTGTTTGAATTCTTCTCTAATTCCAACTTGTTTAATTTTGTTGTCAAGATCTTAACTAACTTGGCCATATCATCAATTTACCTTCTGCAGAGTGGGATGTTGAAACCCTTGGAGCTACCTCTTTCTTACCCTTCCTGTCATATATCTGCTGAGTTGTATTTCCCTTCAATCTATTAGAAGCTAATATATTGGACTCCACTTCTAATACTGCATCCTAGATGTTCAGTAAAGTAGCAGGTCTTCTTTCTCTTAAAAGTAGGGAAAATTCATGATCAAAAGCATTGGAATATGTGAGTTTTGCAGATGTTTCTGAAGGTTTTATCTCTGCAGGAATTATGCCATACATTTTATTGAATCTCTTCGAAAAATCAGCTATGGTTTCATCTTTCCTTCTCCTAAGGGCTCCAAACTCAGTGATGTAATATGTGTGATCCTTGGTATCACCCCATTGTCTCATGAAAAGGTCTTGAAGCTCTTCTATGATAGTGATAGAATTTGCAGGAAACTCCCTGAACCATTTTATGATTTCTCCATCAAGACTCTATACAAACATCCTCATCCATACATCCTTGGCCTCAATATTATGATTATCAACATAGCTGAGAAAGGCATCCCAATGCTCCTCAACTATGGTCTCACCTTGTCCATTAAACATAGGCAAGTAGTCTTGATAATCACCCCTAGGAAGTGCATTCAAAGGCTAAGGAAAAACTAAAGGTGCATACCTAGCTTCCACCATTCGGTCCATCATATCTAATGGCTGATTTTGGGCTGCTATCTTTAAGTTGACTGGTTTAGGTGATGAAAAGACTTCGCTTGAACTTGGCTGAAATGGAGTTTTACCAACTTTAAGGTGAAATAAAGGGATTTTACTGGGAGATATAGTCTTTTCTTTCTTGAAAGATTGAGGACCAGCAAAAACTTGAAAATTTCTAATAGGAATTGTAGGCTTCAACCAAGATTACTCTTGTTCTTCTTGTTGGGACGTGGGCTTTAAGGGTCTTTAGTTTTGGTAACTTTGCGGTTTTAGAGGAAATTTGTAAGCGGAGTTACGACTCAAAATAGTCTTAGGGGTGTCGGGGTAAGTCAAAACTCCCTTTTTGTAATAAACCCATGGTTTAAGTCCAGGGTTTAGCGTTTGAGATGCCCATGGTTTAAGTCCATGGTTTTGTAAATAGTGCGCTGTATAAATAGACACTCATGTAAATAAGTAAGGTTAGGTTTTATGATGTAAGAAGAATTAAGGTGAAGCTAAGGTTATTGTGTAAGAAAAGGTTTAAGTCCCAGCTGTGTGCATGGACGACCTCTGCAGCTGTGTGCGTAGAGGATTTTGTAAAGGATAAGAAGACCTGCAGCTGTGTGCATAGGGGCCTGCTGCTGTGTGCGCGGCTTTTGAGGACTTGAAGGGATCTGCAGCTGAGTGCGCAGATCAGAACTGTGATTTTGTAGAAAGTTGAATAAAACACAGTTCTGTGGACGTAACCCCTACACTGGGGGTGAACCACGTTATATCTGGTGTTGTGGTTCTTGTGTTATTTCTGTTTCTGTTTATCTTTTATGCATCGATAACTAGATATATCTGATAAATAAAGATCACTGCTAATAAATAGCTTCGCTGTGAATTCCCAGTAACAGGTTAAGCAAGTCACTGTTTGTTTATTTATCTGCAAAGTTATATGTGTGTATGTCGAAGCTCTGTGTTAATTGATTCCAAGTTGTTAAAGGCTAAAGGTACAGTAAGATCCCTCTTTTGCTTGCAGAAACCTGATTCTGCAGCACCCCATAGCTGTTTCGGGTGAGACTGCAACTTGCTCGCAGGTTGTTGCCGAAAGGGCCAACACTGTGGGTCTTTTGTTGGTGCGAAGCAAAAGGTTTAAACCCGGGTCTGCCCTATTGCCCAACACTTCTCCCTTCAGAACAAAAAAAGGTGATGAAATATCTAACTGATCAGGGTTACATAGGGCTGGTGATGAATGAGACCTTCTGATCTTCCTAGATGTTTTCAATATTTGTTCAGGATCTGAGACACTCAGTTGTAAAGGTGAACTAGGTCTATTTCTTGTTCCAACTCCCTTAGTAGCCACTGTGAAATACTGGTCAAAAGTAGTCTTTAAAATTTGCTGGTTTAAGTTCACCTCTCAAAACCAGTGAAATGATAAGTATCCTAGGGAAAATAGGTTTTCAACTTCGTCCCCAGCAACGATGCGAAAGATGTTAGTTCCAGAAATTGTTCCCAGACTACGAGAGAACAAGCCAACACAATCTCAAAAAACACAATAAAGTAAAATAGGGTTTTCTAGGGTTTTGGTTGAACAGTTTGTAAACAAGAGGGAAGAAACTTCATGAAACCAAAGCAAGCACTAAGTCATGATCATTTGAAAAACTGAGATGCATAACATATAAACCATAATCTAAACATAAAAATCACAGTATTGAGTTTCACCCATAGCTAGCAAGAATTTTAAGTATAAAAACCTTAAACAAGAAATGAGTATACCAACTGAGTAATTAACACAAATTAGAAATGAAACCAGTCAAAAGTCTAACGAGCATATAGTTCCATATATTTCATAATTCAGTCATAAAAAACACATAAGAGTCTTTACACTTAGCTCATAAACTAGCTTGATAGCCTCCCCTTGCAACAAAAATCGAACCCTTGGTTCTTTTTCCAACTTACATTTATCCCGTTCCTTCAAAAACAGTCGCATAACTGAACCCTAACTACTTTTTAAGTTATCTATCGAACAGTTCAATATAAACTTTATCATTATACAAAAATGAAATTACTTTTCAAACTAACTAATAACTGCTCTTGTTAAAGTAATTTTATAAATCTTTTGATGCCTCAGCTAGAAGAGCAATCCGCTCTAATGCTTGAGCTTTCCTTCTAGCTTTCAGGTAGTCTGCTTCCAAGTCTGCAACTTTCTTTGTTAACAACTCATTCTACTGAGTCAACTCCTGGATAGTTTCCCTTAGTTCTGTAAACTGATTCTCTGTCTGTCTTTTTCTTTTAAGAGCCTCTTTAGAAACTACAATCAATTCTTGGTAGTGACTGTTCACTTCTTCCAAGTCTTCTCTAAGTCTCCTATTTGCACTAACTAATCCATCATTAGTTTCATGCATATATTCAATTTGATGCTTGTATTGCTTAATGCTTCTTTGCAGATTTTCCTTTTCAGAATCAATACATTTACTTTCTGATATTGGTTGCATCCCTTCTGGTGCCCATGGGATTTTCATCTTCTTGTAGATTTCTTCATCCTCCATAAGCTCTTTGAAGGTCACAAGAATCTCTAGATGTTCTTCAGCTTCAACATTGCACTGAACTTCTTCAATTACCTCTTTTTTCTCCATACAAGAACTCTTTATTTCATTTTGCTGCTGTTCTTGAATCATTTTATTTCGAACCTCCATGAAAATTTTTGAGATCTTAGCATCAGTGAATACTGGCTTTTCTTTCGAAACTATTGATTTTTTACCCTTCATAACTTCTTTAATGTCATCTTCACTATCTCCCAATTTCTCCTGAGATGATGAATCTTCTATTACTGTAACCTTTTTCTCAGCCAATTTGGGATTTAATAGTTTCTTCATGTTTAACCTAAGCTTGTTCTTCAGCCTTGTCTTGGGTCTCCATACTGCTCCAACTTATCTTGACATTTTCAGAACCTTTCCTTGATGAGTTATGGAAGCAAATTCAACAAACTTCACTCTTTTCTTTCATGACACTGTCTCCTCTTCAAAATGGGTGTGTATTTCTTGTTTAGAACAAACCCTAGCTTCATTGGTAGTAGGAGCACTAGCCTCATTAGATAAGTATTTTTCATCCTCTTCAGAAAGTACTGTAATAGGGATCTGCTTCTGCTCCTTAACATCTTCCTCTTCACCTTGATTTGGTTCTACAGGCAAAACATCTTCCATTGGCTCAACTTCCTTTATCTCTAACTTTGAAACTCTTCCTTCCTCAACATTAACTCGCTATCAAAGTTCAATGTTTTCATTTTCCTAATTCGAAGCTTCTTTTGGTTTATCAGCTTCTTCATCTTTGACTATGACCTTATTTTTGAGTTTCTTGATCAAAATCTGACCCTTATCTAACTGTCTCTTATGAGACTACTCCTCCTTCTCAATTTTGAAACCTGACCAAAATAAGAAGTGTTCCCATGTCTTCTCTCTTTTCTGCAATACAGTACTTATGATCAGTTTTATGAGCCCATGGTGAAAAATTGATTGTTTTGTATGATCCTGATATTCTTTCACCCTACTTGACATCTTCTGTAAACTTTTCAAAAAGAATAAAGGAAGATTCATCTTGGATTCATGACTGAGATGTTGAAGGAATCTAAAATGATACTTAAACACAAAGGCAAATCTCCCCTCACAGGTGACATAGATTTGTAATATTTTGATAGGCTGTATCCACTCAGGTTTAAAATTTTGAATAGGAACACCCTTGGCCCAGTATGCTACTACACCAGGAAGTA
The DNA here is from genome assembly GCA_001517045.1 of Pseudotsuga menziesii. Taxonomy (NCBI): domain Eukaryota; kingdom Viridiplantae; phylum Streptophyta; class Pinopsida; order Pinales; family Pinaceae; genus Pseudotsuga; species Pseudotsuga menziesii. The sequence goes on from LPNX010375365.1 coordinate 5,465, forward strand.
GATATCTCTGAGCATCAAAAGTGAAGGGCACCTTTTTGAACTAGAATTCTCTCTCATCCAGAATTCCTGTTGCTTCTGCTAGTAACTCCCTGGTTAGTTTGAACTTCAAAGTGTCAAAAGACACTACATCCTTGTCTAAACATTGAGCGAATTTGTAAGAAACCTCTGAGTGATAACTTTCAATATTTTCAAAGAACACCAACCACCCTGCTTCTGTTAAAATGACTAATCCAGCTACTAGAATCTCATTCTCTTAACTGTCAAGTGTCAAATTGCATGTCCCAATCTTCTCTGACCGCTTTGATAGTTCCAGACGACCGCTCCTGAAAGCCCTAATTTTCAATATGTTTCGAAATTCTGATGACCAAGTGCTGATTTTCCACCACGACCTTCACCTGCTCTATGTGCACTTTAGGAAATAGGTGATTTAAAATGCCTTTGTCTCATTATGGTCTACTATCATTATTGCATCATCTATGCAGGAAACCACCACTATTCACCCTTATGATAATATTTACACCTGTCACAGTGATTATTCTAAAAGACACACGTATCAAATCCATCACTGAGTATGATTGAACTTTTATGTGTGAGAATTCCAGAGAAAACTGAACTAGAAATGATAATTTTTGACTTGCACGACTTTCTTGTAGCGAGTGTGTGTATTTGTTTTTGGCTAGCACTACAAGAAAGTTTGAGTTAATAATTTGCAAAAATTAAAGTCATGAAAAATGCTTAAACTTGGTTTAGGAACATTAATAAAACTTTTATGATATTCTTTAGACCTTTTAATCCATATAAGCCTTCTATTAGCCCTCTGATTATGAAATCAAACTAAAATTTTCAAAAATAAAGCTAAGAAAACAAATAACATGAAAGCTTAAAGGGAAAAAAATTGAAAATATCCTAAGCAACAAAATTTTCTAGGAGTAAAGAGTAAAACCAAACTTCAAAACATAAACAAAAGTATTATTAGATGGAAAACAAAAAACATGACCTAACATCAAGGTGGAAGCTCCTTCATCCAGAATGGTCCTATGGACCTTTCTCCCAACTACTCTGGTCACGATTTGAAATGCGAGCTGGTGGGGTAGTCTAGACTTGTGATTCTCCACATTAAAATGGATCAAATTATTGTTATTTGGGTCTAATGCCCCTAATGTCGTCAACAATTTTTTGCACTACGTGGGAAAACTTTGGGGTACCTCCAGGGTAGACATCGTGTAAGGTGCTTGAGCCAAATATTCAACAACGTTGTAGAATTATGCAGCTCGAGCATTTGGATTAAAAACATACTCCTAAGGGTACTCTTGGGTGGGCTCAAATCAAGTCGAGTTTAGGTTTCTTGATTGTAAGAGGACCATTAGACGAACACAGAGAATAACTAGTGGAAGGAACTTTCTTAGAAGAAGGATTCTCATCTTTCTTCTCTGCACGTTTGTCATATGACTAATTATGAGTAGTCAAGCTAATAGTTTCTGAGGACATCATTCTAATTTCTTCTGTAGAATTAGAGGTTCCTTGAGAAGACATATGATCTATCAATTTTTGTTGAGATGGAAAGGGGTCGGTAAGAACTGCCGATGTAGGGTTACTTTTCAAAAATTTACCAATCTCTTCATGACGAGGGCACTCCTTTGTGAAGTGGTCACCACCACAAAATAGGTAGGGATACTTAGCCTTCCTTTTTCCTTTATTGTCATTATATGGTGTCGTAGCCTTGGGATTCTCCTATTGGTTTCCAGGATTTTTATTTTTTCCTTTTCCTTTCTTCTGATTACCGGGTGTTTGCATACTTTGAATAGCATTCACCTAGGCATAAACCATAGGATAAGAAGGAGTAGTAGTATAAGTAATCAGTTTCTTGGCAGGATTAGTTGCTGATGAGGTTTGGATTGAACCGAAAACCCCATCAACAGGAGTTTCTAGTAGAGTCTGTGTTGGGGCGAGGAGCTTGAGGGATTAGGTCATAAATAGTTCTAGACTAGGAATAGACCAAGTCCAGATACTGAGTGTGATTGATAGCCTTCTCTTCAGCAACAACACCACCCATAGTCACATCTCAGGCAATGCGAGGCAACAAGGATTTCAAGAACCAATCTGCCAATAATTGGTCTCGAATAGGAGCTTTAATAAGTCTTCGTCGTCTCCTCCACTCATGAATATGATCTGAAATATGTGTGGAGGTATTTTGACGAAGTTATGTCAAAAGATCTATACCGGTTTCGTAACGGATAGGAAGTTGGAAATGAGTAATAAAAGCTATTTCCAATGAGCTAAATTTCACAAACGAATGTTGCAGAATTTCAATGTACCACTTTGAATCCATACCAGTCAAAGTTCATTGGAAGAGCCTTAAACATGTTGAAACATCCATCAAGGAGTTGGAAGAACACCATAGATGGAGAGTCATAACATGGTTTTTGGGATCTTCTCTCTTCTTCCCATCAAATTTTGGGATATCTGATGGTAAATTTAGTGGAATTGTAGGCCATGAAGGGTTATGCTGGATGGGGTCATTAATCAACTTGGACAGATCAGGCAAGTCCAAAGTTTCCAAAAAAGGAAGTTGCCAGTTAGGTTACACATACTAATAGTTTTGATAAGGAATATGTATACCAGTAGGACCATATGCTGATTGATACATTGGTTGTTGGGAATTTGGATTCACAAATGATATTCCGAAGAGCAGCTAGATGGAGGGGGGCCTCCAAAAGAAGGGTTTCCTCCAAGTGGTGGTGGTGGAGGCCCTCCACCAAGCGGGACTCCTCCAGGTGGGCCTCCAAAAGGTGGTCCACTAGAAGTTGTTCTTCTAGAAGGTGCTTCATCAGGAGGTCATCCTCCCGGTGGTGGCCCCCCAGAAGGTGGTGGTCCTCCAAGAGGTGGCGCCCCAAAAGGTGGTCTTCTAGGTGGTGGTCTACCATAAGGTGGTCCTCCACCAGGTGTCCCCCCTCTAGGTGGCCCCCCAAAATATGGACCACCATAACCTCCAAAAATATTGATAGGCGTCCCTCAAGGCATAGGAAATTGAGGGTTTCCCCCATGGAGTAAACATTTTTATGGGGTAAGGCATACTGAGATATACCATTCTTGTAGATTTAGGTTGAAATTTCACATTACATATGGATGGAATATATCCGAGGTGAGCGTATCCCCAAGAAGGTTTATTAACAACGGGTTGTGCCCCTAAGGGTTACCCTATACTAGAAGTGGGAGTAACCACTTTGGATTTTGTGGGAGGGAGTACAACTGAGGACTCTCCTACAGCAGGGGTCTATATTGTATTGGATGTGACTCCACTAACTACTGATGCAACTTGAGCTCAAGGTTTCCCTCCAGTGGTAAAAGATATCAGAGAACCAAAAGAAGACCTGGGATTTTGAGCTATAGTAATAGGGTTGGAAGGAACTATAGATCCTCGAACCGGTGATGTCAAATTAGGATTAACTTGAGATGTCGAGAGTGAATGGTGTCTAGGAGGGGTTGATTTCAAAAGACGGGGTAAAAGAACCAACATAGGCTCCCAATGAGAAGAAGGTGAAGCAATGATGTTCGCAAGGTGCTCCTGAAATTTATGAAACTGATCGACAGTCACCTAGATCCTTCTATAAATATCCTCATTCAACAAAGATTTAAAAAGGGCAGTCTAGTAACCCCAAATTTAGAAATTGCTTGACCCATAGAGGTTCTCCAAAAAGGAGAATTAGAGCCATATTTTGTCACCTTGGTATCATCATATGGGCGATCAACCCAATTTAATGAACCAACATGACCTTCCATCGGAAAATGGAAGGCAATATTAGCCATAGGAGGTTGTTCGATCAAGGGATTATCATATGTAGTGAATTCTCCCCCCACTTCCACAACTGGATTCTCTTCCATGTGAGAATAAACTGTGACACCTTGGTCTATGGCTTCTATTTGTATTTCTCCTACAATAGGAGGAAGGTCAGGTGGCAAGCTTGAACTCTTTTGGATCATCTCAAAGGAAACTCAGCCAGGTTGTTGGTCACTAAAAGTCTAACCTAGGGTTTGAAAACTAGAAAAAACACACAAAACCTCTCCTACATAAGCTAAAGGCCACAAGAAAACTTAGGTGACAAGAGGGGCTGATAAAATTTGGTTCCTCACTAGGATGGTCAAGTCTTTGCAACTCATGATATATCACAGGGTCCAATAGTAAAAAACGACAAGGAGGATTGGGACCTTCCCTTGCCTGAATACTCGATTACCTAGACGGTACATGTGTAGTAGTCTCCCCGAGTGATTTTATCGGTGTATTGTGTTGACAAGATGACCAAAAGGGTTTTTCTCAAATGGTTTAAGGAATCCTATAAGGGTATCGTGATATACATAAGGTATGTGGGAGCTCAAATATGTGTTAGTGTTTTCTAATGCACAACCGTTCAAAAGGGGCCTTTCGATATACAATTGATTATGTGAAGTACCTTTCTATATACCTCAAGGGTACATAAAAGGACGTTCGATATACCGATGGTACATGGAATAACCACACAGTTCGCAGCATGCAGTGCAGTCAATAAACGACTACTCCTATGTTTAAAGACACTGGAACATGTCTCTATCCTATCACTCAAGTTACTTTAAAAACAATTTAACCTATAGCTACCGTTAATTTTATCTTGAACGCTTAGGTGAATGCATTAAGTGTATACAGAAATATAAAACCATGCAATATGAGTGTGCAAATATTTCACTTTACCATTCAAAGTATGCCCTAATTACTTGAAGGAGCCTGGTGTTTCAATTCTATTTCAAAACAAAAATTTCCCAAACAGACACATTGAACTTATCTTTCCGAAAATGCAAACAAGAAACACATTTCTAAACTGATCTTTGAAAGTAAGAATGAAGTGAGATCTCTTTTCCTAAAAAGAAAGGCATTGGCACTAAATGGCACACTAAGCAATTTTCAACATTCTTCAAAAAATGAAAATATCTAATATTATAACTATGATATATATTTTTTTGACGAGAAAAGAACATGTATAAGAAAAAGAAGAACATGGATGTCTGAAAACTTGTGAAGCTAATCAGGGCTCCGATCAAATCTCAAAAAAATTCTTTGAATCGAAAAGCAAGAAGCAGTCTTTCATAAACTCATGAAGAACAAAAGCAAAAGCCAATAAACAAAGCTTCCTTTTCAGTTTATCATATAGTAAAAAGAGATCTATTTATACTAACTTCCAAGCACTCCTTTTGAAAATGAAACCAAGCATACCAGCAGTTAAACAGATGGACGGAACCTAGCTCTTTGAACCAAAGGAAAGAAAGCATTTACCACTATCAGACTTTGAATTTAACAGTCCAGATCTTGAGAATGAAGCCCAAAAAGCACACAGAACAGAAAGCAAACTTAACTAAGTTTTGAAATTACAGGGGTGTGAAAACCCTACTTGGCACCGCTTGCAAAGGGTTGGTGATAGAGTGTTATCGCCTGGGCACCACCTTTTGTCCACTATGAAAGAGCGGTGGCACTGCTTAATGACTACCGAGAAAGCATGGTGGCATTGCCTATTGTCCTCTATGCATGTGCGATGACTGTTGTAGATGTCAAAAAATAATAATGGAAAAACAGAGAAAGTTTGGAGCTGAAATGTTGGCATCAAATCATGAAATTAACAGGAAAATTAAGTACAGAAAGTAGATGTGCCTTAGATATGAGCATATTTGGTTATACCAAACCAAGATCTCACTAGAAAATCTAGTAGAATTGATCACAAAAGGTTGGATTTTGGATTTCGGAAAAGCGTTTGAAAACCAAGGAATACTAGATGTGCTGAATGCTCTTCCTTGATATGGTCGACATATTTGTTGCTAGGAATATCACACCTCTAGTGGACAAGAGTTGTTCCTCTAGGACAGAATGGTTCATATCTAGAACAAATGAGTGATAACAAGGATGGAAGAAATCCCCTAGAGCTTATAGATATATGGAATGAATCCTTTGGCTACTCCGCAGTGTGATGTAAATGTCTCCTATGGTGATGAATCTCCACGGATGTATCTGCACAAAAACATAAAATAAACAAGCAAGATCAAAGGTACCAGAACATAGTCTACAATTATATACTAGTGACTAAGGAATCCAGTAATAAAATGAATGATCGCAACATAACACATTTTATGAGAAAGGAACCAACTTTGCATTAAAAACGAAGAAAAAATCATACAACGATTGCCTTAGTGTTGTGATGCTCCTTCACATGCCATGCCTTGTCCTCAAAAGCTTCGGCTTTCTCCTTCTATGCTCACCCTATATTTGGCTGGAATCTCAATGCAGCAACATGAAATTTCCTCTCTCTCAACCATGAGGTATGAGCCAGGTTTTATAGGACTTGGGAGGATATGGATGGTTGAGAAAATGGTGGATGAGGTGGAAGGCAGATCCTACTTGGGGGTATATCGATTCTAGGTGGTCTACAGGAGTAGGGATGAGGGTTCCATGAAGCCTTCCTTCGAGAAGCTTCATGAATATTCTCTTTTTCTCTTTTTGACTAGAGGACCACTTTTCTTCCATGCAAACAAAGTGTTACTAGGGTGGAACCACTCTTTGATCAAGGGGCATAGACGGTGGCACCACTTATTGTCAAGAGACAATGGGAGTTACTTAAGAGGGTAACTCCCTTTGCATTAAGGGAATAGGTAGTGCTGGACTCAACTATGATAAATTAGAGTCTAGGCCAATGTCCAACTTCATGGTTTGGGAATTGAGGACAATTGCTAATGTTTTAGGCCTCAACACATGATGGTGACGAGATTTATGTGTAACACTTTCCTTGTGCATTTTATACATTGCATAAGGAGGTTGATCACTCAAATAGACTTTTATTTTTTTGTTTGTGTCATTCTCTAGGTGTTGTGTAATCTATGTAAACCTAAAATTTAAAGAAAATATATAAACCCATGACAAGGAATAGGTAAAACCATAAAATATTCAAAATAGAGATATATGTTCACTTGCCTCTTCAAATATACAAATTTCAAGATAAAATATCCAAATACAATGGAAATTGTTGACTAAACATTACATAGGTTACTACTCTATTTATAATTCTTCAATAGGAAATGTCCTAACTACTTATACTCTCGCTATTAATGAGGGTCAACCATATTAATTCTGTCACAACAATCTTGGGACAAAGTATAAACTCACAAGTGATTCAATACAAATTAGACATGAAATGATGTAACGGTACTACAATAGGAGGTTGCAGCTTTGTATAATCAATGAAAGAATGAATAATACAATACAATGTCATGCAGAATGCATGAAAGCAAATCCAATTCAAATTCACTAGGAGGTCATTTGAATTGCATGGATGGGTGCAGCTTAAATGACTGTTAGACAACATTAGACACACTTAGTTAACCACTAAACTAAACTGTAACTGACTCTCACCAAGTCCTAACTGAATCAAAGTGTAATAGATGATTGATTCTAACTAAATGTAACTCAAACACATGTCACTGCATGCCAAATAGTAGGTGGTAGCGCATCACTAACTCCAAGTAGCTCTGATGAAGTTAATTGGTCAAAAGAGGCAATTGGAGGCGCATTAGTTCACTGCAATTCATCCCAATCAGCCCAAAATAGACAATTGCATGATGGAGGCACCTTTACAACTCAGCTTAACTGGTTTTTAGGTGAAACAACAATCAATTAGCAATTAGGTGCACTTATGCCACTCAAATCACCCCAAAATTGCTCCCTGTTTGAAGAAGGAAGCCCAGTTAGCCTCCTCAATTGAAGGAGAAGGCTTAGTTGGCCTCCTTGATTGAAGGAAGGAATGGGTGTGGTCATTTTGATGTCATAGTGTGCTCATTCGATGCCGATTAAGTCAATTAAACTTAGGATATTGGGTAATTAGGCCAAAATTGACCAAATAAGTGTGTAAGTTGAGTAAATGACTACAACACCCCCCCCTTAATCTATACTCAAGAGGAGTAAAATAAAATGCATGAAATGATAGGGCCCCAACAACAAAGGCCATAGGTCACCTTGTAACAAAAAATGTAAATTTAACGATGCTCAAAATAAAATCTAAGTGAGAAAAGAGGGAAAACCTAGTGGGAAACCCCCCCCTCAAGCTGAACATTGAAGAAGTAATATGACCACCCTGATGAAATCACCCCCAATAGTGAATGGAGGTAAGCATAATTTTTCTCTATAAAGCTCTTGGTGCATATATCCACAATCTGCTCATCTGTAGGGCAGTATTGCAGAATAATGGTCATGTCATGCACCAACTCCCTGATGTAGTGCAGGTGTATCTCAACATGTTTGGTCCTCTTCCTGGTAACTAGATATATGGATATCTTAATAGCACTTTGATTGTCACAAAATATGACAGTGGACAAAGTACTACCAATCTCAAACTCTGAAAGAATGCCTTGCAACCAAACAATATGGATGCAAGCATTCATTGCTCCCTTGTACTCGACCTCTGCTGAAGGCAATCCAATGGCATCCTGATTTTTGCTAGACCAGAAAATAGGGAGACCACCAAACATAAATACATAACCAGAAGTGGACTTCTGATCTATGGAATCCCCTGCCCAATCTGAATCTGTATAACCAACCAACTCTAGCTCAGAATCTACAGCATAGTGAATCCCATAGGATCTTGTGCCCTGAATGTACCGAAGGATCCTCTTGGATTCCTTCCAATGAATATCATGAGGCTGCTACATGTATCTTGATACAACATTCACATCATAACAATTATCAGGCCATGAATGTTTCAAGTAAAGTAAGCTATCAATCAGCTGGCGGTAGATAGTGCAATCCATGGGTGGAGTGTTTTTTCCTTCTTCAAGGCTGATCCCTGAGAGGAAAGGGAATGGGGCAGACTTACATTCAGCCATGTTAAAATTAACTAATAGGTATGAAATGTATTTATACTGAGTTACCATTATCCCATCAAATTATTGGGATATTTCAAGCCCCAGAAATTGCTTCAAGAGCCCCAAATCGCTCATCTCAAATGCATCATGAAGAGCAATTTTAATGAAAGAAATGGAACCAAGTGTGCTTCCTGTAATAAAAATATCATCAGTATATAAAAAATTGATAAGTAAATTACCATCATACTGCTGTAGATACACATTCGTATCTGATTTTTACACGAGTTTTGTGAAAGCAGAAAGGGATCCATCTTGGCATACCATGATCTTGGGGCCTGTTTCAACCCATAGAGTGATTTCTGCAATTTGCAAAGCAAAGAACGATCTGATGTGTACTCCTCAAGATGCTTCATATATATCTACTCATGAATATATCCATGTAGAAAGGAACTCTTGACATCCATATGATGCACCTCCCAGTGCTTGGATGCTGCAATGGCCAAAACTAGGCGGATGGGGTCCATCTTTGGCACTGGTGCAAAGCTCTCATGATAATCCACTCATTGGACCTAGGAGAACCATTTTGAAACTATCCTTGCTTTATATTTTCAGGTTGTTCCATCAGCATCAACCTTTTTCTGAAACAATCACTTGCATTGAACTAATTTCCTCCCAGGTGGAAGCGTAACTAACTCCCAAGTAGATTTTTTCCGAAGAGAATTAAACTCTTCGTCCATAGCAGCTTGCCATCTTGGATATTTTTAAGCATGGTAGTAGGACTTAGGGTATTACCCAATCATTAAATACCAGGTATCTTATAAAAATGAATCATGACAAGAGAGCGCAATACCCGCTCTTTGAAAATCAGACCGGGTTCTTCTTGGATCAACAGGATTTCCAATGTTTCCCTTGGCGGAAGAGAGTGTCTTCTTGGCCCAAGTTGGGAGATGTGTTTGCACTTCAAAATATGATTCTGAACTTGATATTTGTTTCTAAATGATATCAAGCATCATATCATGAAAATCAGAGCCATCACTCCTGTTACCGCCTAAGTTATACTTAGTGGTTTTTTATCAAGTGATCCTGGTGAACTGGACAAGGATAACTTGTTCGGACTTCAGAAGACCTGTGGAAGTACTTCTGGGAAGTGCTTGTTGTACTATATCACATGTTCATACCCCATG